>PVIY010030655.1:0-30750 GCA_004026745.1 Myrmecophaga tridactyla | reverse complement strand
CAGAATTTTGTCTATAAGTACACCAAAACCATGCTGAAGAATCCTGATAGCAGTACTATTCATAATGGCCAAGCCTGAAAACAACCCAAATGCCCTTCAGCAGTAAAATGGGTAATTGGTGGTATGTTCATATAATGGATATACAAAAATAAAAAAGAATGAACTACTGATACACACAACAACCTAGATGAATCTCAAATACATTATTTTGAATGAAAGTAGCTAAACTATATAATTTGATTTATATGAAGTTCAGGAACAGATAAATTTACAGTGTCAGAAGCTAAGAGAGTGTACTCACACTCCAATAATTTATCTAGCTATAATCATGATTTTGTGTAATTTTCTCTAAGTAATGTGATACTTTAATAAAATTTTATCTAAAAAATAAATACTGGCAAACCAAAAGAAAAATAAGTGGATCTCTCTATGCATTAACAATAAAGTTAGAAAATGGATTTTTAAAATGAAAGATAAAATCTACAATAGCAACAACATTTATATGGCATGAGAAAATAAACCTAAACATTAAAACACACCGAAATAAGTACATAATTATCTCATGTCCATGAATAGAAATACTCAATATTGTAAAGATGGAATTTCTCCCCAAAACTGTATTATAGATTCAATGCAATGCCAATCATATTCTTAATGTGATTTTTCATAATAACAGGATTTAACGATTGGAGATGCTATGCCAACCATACTGAAGAGACTGCTGTTAGACTTCTGGTGCTGGTCAAGATGGAAAGTTAGCCAACTACATACAGCCTAGTACTTCCAGTAATCACAGCTAAAATCTCTGGATAGAATATAAAAAGTAACCTCCTAAGGACTAAGAAGTAAACAAGAATGGGTGGACTGGGGACTAAAGTAAAAACTTGAATAATGAGGTGGAATGGGTGACTGATAGGTACATTTTTTCCCCTCCTTCTCCCAATTGGCCTCAAGAATAAGCCAAATCATGGATATACCAAAAATCACTAGAAGGAAAAACTCCAGGAGAAACCCATTTCTAACCAGAGGACCAGGAAAAGGAGCCCTGAGCACCAAAGAGGGCAGGAGATAACAAATTTTTAATTCTTTTTTTTCCTCTTCTTTTCTCTCTACCAGATCTGTCCTGAAGTAGCCCTGTGCTGGTTTGAAAGGAAGTATACCCCCTAGAAAAGTCATGTTTAATCAAAATATCATTTCGTAAAGGTAGAATAATCTCTATTCAATACTGTATGTTTGAAGCTGTAATCAGATCATCTCCCTGGATGATGTGATTTAGTCAAGAGTGGTTGTTAAATTGGATTAGGGGATGACATGTCTCCACCCATATGGGTGGGTCTTGATTGGTTTATTGGAGTCCTATAAAAGAGGAAGTATTTTGGAGAGTGAGAGATCCAGAGAGAGCTACACTACGAAGCAGAGAGTCCACCAGCCAGCGACCTTTGGAGATGAAGAAGGAAAACGCCTCCCGGGGAGCTTCATGAAACCGGAAGCCAGGAGAGAAAGCTAGCAGATGACACCATATTCACCATGTGCCCTTCCAGCTGAGAGAGAGGAACCCTGACTGTGTTCGTCATGTGCCTTCTCACTTGAGAGAGAGACCCTGAACTTCTTCGGCCTTCTTGAACCAAGGTATCTTTCCCTGGATGCCTTAGATTGGATATTTCTATAGACTTGCTTTAACTGGGACATTTTCTCGGCCTTAGAACTGTAAACTAGCAACTCATTAAATTCCCCTTGTTAAAAGCTGTTCCGTTTCTGGTATATTGCATTCCAGCAGCTAGCAAACTAGAACAAGCCCCAAACATGGAGTTGCACTGCCATGGTGGATGCACAAGCACCTAAAAACTCAAAACCTGATTGTATGGCTACAGAAACTTTAAAATGGGTTCCTGTTTAAAATGGGTCTTAGGTGTCACGGAGTTATTCCAAGTTCCAGAGAAATACCAGCTAATACACATATAGCTCAGTGTCTTAGAATCTAGAAATCTACACTTACAACTTCAGACTAAGTGTGGCTGCTATAAAAGCTTATAACCTAGGCTCCCATATTTTTAATAAGTATTTTCTGAAAGAAAACTTAGCTTATTTGTTCTTTTGTTTCTGGCTTATTTTGCAGAACACATTGTCCCCAAAGTTTATTCAGTTTGTTGTATGCCTTTCTATGTCCTTCCTTTTTGTAGCAGCACTATATTCCATCATGTAAATATATCATAGTTCACTTAGTATGGCTATTATTTTAAAAATGGAAATTAATAAATGCTGATGAGGATACAAAAAAATAGAAACTCTTATAACTTTTGGTGGAAATGTAAAATGGAGCAGTTATTGGAATACACGCAAAAGAATTGAAAGTAGAGCTTTGTACCTATCATAACCTCCCAACCCCCAACCAGAACAATTCCAGCCAATCCTAAAGAAAACCTAGGGCAATATATAAGATTCCACAAGGGTTCCAGGCACTAGAGTAATTTTCCAGTAACCTACAATGTCCAGATACGTCCTGAAACCTAGCCCAGCCTTTCCAGAACATCAGTTAGTTCTATCTCCCCACCCCATATTAGAGACAGACCCTTCCAAAAGCAAAAATTTAGAATTGCCATAGCCCAAACAATCCCAAAGAGAGGTATGGAAAGATCACAGGTGATGGTGGAATTATACATAAAGAAAAGACTTAACAAATGAATAGAATACTGAATCATTAAATTGATATCTCTTTTAGGCTCCAGTATTTCAGAGCAGCTAGAAGTAAAAACCTAAAATTGTGAAATTGTAACCCATGTCAAACTCTGAAATATGTTCTACAACTAATTGTGGAGCTGTGCTTTGAAATTTATAGCTTTTTAAATATATGTTGTTGTTCACAAAAAAAGAAGGAAAAAAAGTCAATTGTGATGATAAAAAAGTTTAAGCCCTCTAGCCTCCTATATTCTGGAGCAGCTAGAAGTAAAAATATGAGAGGATCGTATGGTAGCCCACGACAAACTTGGATCTATCCTGTAACCACTTTTTGAAGAGTGCTTTGAAAACTATTGCTTTTTTATTTCTTTGCTTTGTATATATGTTATACTATACAATAAAAAAAAAGTTTTAAAGAAGAAAGCAGAGCCTTGAATAGATACTTTTACACAAGGGTCCACAGCAGCATTATTCACAATAGCCAAAAGGTGGAAGCAACCTAAATGTCCATCCATGGCTGAATTAACACACAAAATGTGGTATACAAATATAGTGGAATATTAGCCTTAAAAAGGAATGAAAGACAAAGTATTCCCTTTTTCAATGCTATTTCAATTCTTTGAATTACAAAGAAGAAAACCTCAGTTAGGTACTCTCTCTTTTTTTTTTTTTAAATTTGCATATGGGCAGGAGGCACCAGGGATCAAACTCCAGACCTCCAGCACGGCAGGTCGGAGCTCTGCCTGCTGAGCCACCGCAGCCGCCCCTGGTACTCTCTTTAAGACCTATAATTTGCCTTTTTATCCAAGAGGGTGCATTTCAGAAACAACAGCCTGCAGGCAGCATCAGCAGTAGCAATGCATAGCAAATGTGTGAACTTTGAATCCAGAGGCTTTGAATTCACATGTTTTCCAGAAATTGTGGGAATTCTGCAAATTTTTATTAAGAAATCCAGATTTTGTAACTATAATTCTCCAAACACAGCCTTTGACAATGCTAAGACTGTATTACCTAATAGAAATATTTTCCCCCTTTCATTTGCATTCTCAATGGAGAAAATAGACAGTGAGTTAACAACTATTTTTTATTAATATAACATTAAAAGATCTTTTAGAGGAGGCACTATGGTGTGTCGGGGCTAACTTCATAGTTCTCTGGATCTTAGTTTTCTCATCTGAAAATGAAGAAATAGGACTAGTGCATTTCCAAATGTTTTTCATTCCTGAAGTATGGTGCTAAATGGGCAGAAGGAAATATCAAAAATAAAAATAGGTACCCTAGTAGGATAATAGGTATATAAGTGATTTTCCTTCTTTAAGTAAAATCTTTATTGTTATATTTTCACTTAAAAGCTATTAAATTATCCTGGAGGTTATTCTTATGTATTATATAGATATCCCTTTTTAGTTTATGGTGTACTGGAGTGGCCAGAGAGAAGTACTTCAAACTGTAAAGTTGTGTTCCAGTAGCCTTGTTTCTTGAAGATGATTGTGTGATAGAGCTTTTACAATATGACTGTGTGACTGTGAAAACCTTGTGTCTGATGCCCCTTTTATCCAGGGTATGGACAGATGAGTATAAAAATATAGATAGAAAATAAATAATGGGGGAACAAAGGGTAATTGGATAGACGGAAATACTAGCGTACAATGATGAGAGGGAGGGGTAAATGTATGGTATATATGAGGTTTTTCTTTTTTCTTTCTTTTTCCGAGTGATGCAAATGTTCTAAAAAACTATCGTGGTGATGACTATACAACTATGTGATGATATTACGAGCCATTGATTGTACACCATATATGTATGTGTGTGAAGATTTCTCAATAAAAATATAAAAAAAAAAGAATGAAGACCTGACACGTCACAGCACAGATGAAACTTGAAGACACCACGTTCAATGAAATAAGTGAGACACAAAGGGTGCCTGCCCACACAAAGAGAAAAAGAAACACAAAGGAACAGATTGTGTATGATTCCACTTATATGAACTAGTTAGAATATACAAACACATAAAGACAGAAAGAGTACAGGTTAGTAGGGATAAGAGTAGAGTTAATGCATAATGGACTTAGAGGGGCAATGGGAAAGTTATGGCATTTAGAGGGGCAATGGGAAAGTTATAGCAGCAGCTGGTGAGCACTGTGGATGTCATTCATCCCCTGCATGGGATGCGTGGGGATGGATGAGATTGAAGAGCTTATGTTGTATATGTGTTTCCACAATTAAAACAAAGAGAAAACGGGGGAAGCTGGAGGGAACTGCCTGAAAATGTGGAGCTGTGTTCCAGTAGCCATGTTTCTTGAGGATGATTGTATAATGATATAGCTTTCACAATGTGACTGTGTGATTGTGAAAAACTTGTGTCTGATGCTCCTTTTATCTACCTTGTCAACAGATGAATAGAACATATGGAATAAAAATAAATAATAGGGGGAACAAATGTTAAAATAAATTTAGTATGAAATGAAATGCTAATGAAAGTGAGGGGTAAGGGGTATGGTATGTATAATCTTTTTTTTTTTTCTGTTTTCGTTTTATTTCTTTTTCTGTTGCTTTTTTATTTCTTTTTCTGAATTGATGCAAATGTTCTAAGAAATGATGAATATGCAACTAAGCGATGATATTGTGAATTACTGATTATATATGTTGATGCTTTAGTTCATTTGTTAAATTTTTTTAATTAATAAATAAATCTAAAAAAAGAGAAAATGACAATTAAATGAAATACATGATCCTAAACTGGACCTAATAATGGAAGAGAAAAAACCCGAAAGGAATATGCACTGTTAAATTTCTTGAACTTGATAAAGGAACTGAAGGTGGTACATAAGTGAATATCTTTTTTCTTAGGAAATGCATTTTCTTAGGAAGTATTATGTGTTCAAGAAGCATGATGTATATAAATAGATGATCGATGATAGATAGATGCATCAATACAGACATAATACTGACTGATAGAATGATACAGCAAATGTGGCAAAATGTTAAAATTGGTGAATCTACGTATTTGGTGGGGGGGGCAGGCATATTGTAGTTCTCTGTATGAGTTTGAATAATTTTTGCAACTGTCATGTAAGTTTGAAACTATTTCAAAAGAGAAAGATTAAGAAAAAGAGCACATACACACACGCAAGATACTGACAATCAATACATGTTAATTCTGAGATAATCCAGATCATGGGATTATGAAACAAAAACTTTAAAGTAACTATTATAACCATCCTCCATGAAGTAAAGGTGAAATGAATGTGGTAATAGAGGTTCTCAGAAGAGAAATAGAAACTCTAAAAAAATACCAGTTGGAAAATTTAGATCTTAAAAGTACAAAATTGGAAAGAAAAACTAATTAGATGGAATTTGAAAATAGATCATTAGAAATTACCCAATCTGAAGCAGAGATAAAAAAGACTGAAAACAAAATGAATAGGTCCTCAGGGACCTACGGGACATAAGAAAATTCTAAGAATGATGGAAAAAGAGATTGACGAAGAAAAAGTATTTGAAGAAGTAATGATTGGAAACATACCAAAGTTGGTGAAAGATATAAATTCACAGATTTAAAAAACTCATCAAAACTTAAACAGGATAAACTCAAAGACAACCATATCAGACATCATAATCACACTGACAAAAACAAATAAAAAAATCTGTAAAGCAGCCAGAGAAAACCAAAAGATTACATATAAAGAAATAACTAACGGCTGTGAGTTTCTCACTAGAAACTGAGGCAGCCAGAAGGCAGTGGAACAATATCTGTAAAGTGCTAATAAAAAGAAGTTTAAATCCATAATTCTATCTCCAGAAAAATATCCTTTAGGAAAAAAGGTGAGATAAAGACATCCATAAATGAAGGAAAACTAAGAGAATTCATTGCTAGCAGAGCTGCTCTATCAGACATTTCTTTAGGCTGTAAGGAAATGGTTTCAGAGGAATAACTGGAACTTCAAAAATGAGGGAGAAACAAAAGAAATAGTAATTATTTGGGTAAATATAGTGGACTATTTTTCTCTTATTTAAAAAAATGCTTGGCTGTTGAAAGCAAAAAGTATACATTACCTTAGAGGCTTTTAGTGAATGTAATACATATGACAACTATAATACAAAAAGGGAAGGTAAATAGTCCTATATGATTATAAGGCTTCAGTGTTTTACTTGAAGTGGTAAAATACTATCTCCAGGAGTCTTTAGAAAGTTAGGTATGTATAATATAGCAATCACTAAAAAAAATACAAGGATAAGTAGTCAAAAAGCCAATAGATAAAATGTTCTAAGAAATGATGAATATGCAATTATGTGATGAGATTAAGAATTACTGATTATATATGTAGAATGGAATGATATCTTATTGTTTTGTTTGTTTGTTGTTAATTTTTTTAATTAATAAAAAAGCCAATAGATAAATTAAAATGGAATACTAAAAAATATTTAAATGAGTCAAAAGAAGGCAGGAAAGGGGGAAACAGAAACAAAAATCAGAAAGGACAAACTCAAAACAAATATTAAAATGGTAGACCTAAAGCCAACCATATTAATAATTATATTAGATGTAAATGGTCTAAGCAAATCAATTAAAAAACAATGATGGTATATTGGGGTAAAAAGATCCAATTATATGCTATCTACCAAAACCTACTTTAAATGTAATGATATACAGGGCGGTGCTACAGTGGCTCAGCAGGCAGAATTCTTGCCTGCCATGCAGGAGACCTGGGTTCAATTTCTGGTGACTCCCCATGTAACAACAACAACAAAAAAAAGTAAATGTAATGTTATATAAAGATTAAAAGTAAAATGACAGGCTTCTTTTTTTTGGGGGGAAGGGGTGATGAAAATGTTCTAAAATTATATTGTGGTAATGAATGCACAACTCTGAATATAGTAAAAGTCACTAAACTGTACATTCTAAATGGGTGAATTTTATGGTGCGTGAATTTCATCTAAACAAAGCTGTTTTTTTTAAAAGCAAAGGATGGAAACATATATCACACAAACATCAAAAAAAAAAAGCTGGAATGGCTATGTTAATATCACACAAAGCAGATTTCAGAATAAGAAAACTTCCTAGAGATAAAAAGAAACATTACATTATGTTAAAGTCAATTAACCAAAAAACACATAACAATCCTAAATATGCACCTAGCAACAGAGCTCCAAATACACAAAGTAAAACTAATAAAATTTATAGGAGATACAGACAAATCCACTTTAATACTTTGAAACTTCAACACAACTCTCCAAGTAATCGATAGAACATAGAAAATCATTAAGAATAAAGAACACCTGAATAACACTATCAATCAACCTAACCTAATTTACATTTATAGAACACTCTACCCCACAATAGCAGAATACACATTCTTCTCAAGTACACAATAACATTCATCAAGATAGAGCATATCCTGGCCTAAAAAAACAAGTCTTAGCAATTTAAAAAAAAGTGCAAACATACAAAGTATGATCTGTGACCATAATGACATTAAGCTAGAAGTCAAAAATAGAAAGATACATGAAAATCTTAAAATATTTGGAAATACCAGATATGTTGGAACAGTTTTTTGGATAGCTAAGAGGAAGATTTTGGAGAAACCATGAAGAGAATGATCAAGAAGTCCTGGAGTGCTTGAAGAGACTGTTGGTGTAAATGGAACCACTGCCAATCTTGACAAAGGGGGACACAAAAGGGAAAAAATCGGAGTTTGCAGAGTGAGGAAATGGAAGTTCGGGTCTGAAGCCAAGAAACCTCGGCCAGGAGAGTGGACCCACCCATATACATGGAGAGGGTGAATTTACCCTGAAGGGCGAGGATGAGTCTCCCCTTGCATTGCAGTGGAAGAGTTGTGCAGCCTCAGTCTTGGAAAAGGTGTAGCACGCTCCTTGGGGGACTGGGAGAGCCTGGCTGCCACCACATGGAGGGGTTGAGCATGTGCCCCAGAAATGGCAGAGAGCCCAGGGATGGCCCTGATGCCTGGAGAGAGTGGAGCCGAGAGGTGGTCTCCTTGATGTTCCCCAAGATTGATTTGGAAAGAGGCAGGCCACTGCATAGGCCCTCAGAAAGGGTGGGACTGCCACTTTCTAAAGCCAAAGGATGAATGACTTTCAGACTTCGAAATCCAGTGGTGTTTGCCCTGCAGGTTTTACATCTGTGTTCTTCCAATTTCTCCCTATGGAAATGAAAACCTGTATCCTATGAATATCCTCCTTTGCATATTGGCACCAGACAACTTGTTTTGAGACTTCACAGGTACACAGCTGGAAGAGAATTTTTTGCACCTTAATATTGTTTAAGGTGATACGTGTAATTGCCAAGTTGACAAGGGGTGGACATGTGGTAGTTAGATTCAGTTGTCAACTTGACCAGGTAAAGGACCTAGTTCTGTTGCTGTGGACATGAGCCAATGGTACGTGAACCTCATCTGTTGCTAATTACATCTGCAGTCGGCTAGGAGGCAGGCCTGCTGCAATGAATGATGTTTGACTTAATTGACTGGCGCTTAAATGAGAGAGCACAACGAAGCACAGCCCAAGCAGCTCTGCATTCCTCGTCTCAGCACTCGCAGCTCAGCCCAGGCCTTTGAAGATGCAGAAAGGAATTACCCGGGGGAAAGATGTTGGAACCCAGGGGCCTGGAGAGAAGGGCAGCAGAGACTATCCTGTGCCTTCCCACGTAAGAAAGAGCCTCAGTGGAAAGTTAGCTGCCTTTCCTCTGAAGAATTAACAAAATAAATCCCCTTTTATTAAAAGCCAATCCATTTCTGGTGAGTTGCATTCCGGCAGCTAGCAAACCAGAACAGTCACCATTCAGACACATCCTACTCACAGGGGCATACAAGGCCAGTCTGTGTTATCCAGAGAAGCAGCGACCACCAGCAGAGAGCCAATTGCAGTTACGTCCCAGTAAAGATAGAGATGATTGGCCCCTATTCCCTTCTTGGAGACTTAGGCCTGGAAAAAGGAGGGGGCCTTAAAAACTTAAAAAGGTCAGAGAACTTGGGGTTGGAAACACAGGCTTGGTGGTAAAGGGGCAAGGAGATGGGTCAAAGGTAAAGGAACAATGGAAGGAAGACCTCCCCTTCCTGCTCCATTTCATGGCCCTTAAATCATAAACCTGTTCAGGGCGAAGGGTGGGGAAGCTGTGAATCAGAGGAGATTGGAGTTTTAAAATGGAGGTAAGACAGGATTTTTAAAAACTTTTTATAGTAGTAGCATATATACAACTAAAACTTTCCCATTTTAACCACTTTCAGGTATACAATTCACCACATTCACAATATTGTGCTGCCATCACCAATATGCATTACCCTAATTTTTCCATCACCCCACACAGAAACTTGGTATCAGTTAAGCAATAACTCCCTCTTCCCCTCTCTATCCTTGGCCCCAGTAATCTACAATCTATTGTCTCTATGAAACTTGCTTATTCTAGGTATTTCACATAAGTAAAATCATTCCATTTTGTGTGTGTGTGTCTGGCTTTTTTCATGCAACATATACGAATCATTTCAAGATTTGTACATGTTGTAGTATGTATCAGAACTTCATCCCTTTTTATACCTGAATAATATTCCATTGTGTGTATATACACCACATTCCATTGTGTGTATATACACCACATGTTGATGGACACTTGGGTTGTTTCTACCTTTTGGCTATTCCAAATAATGCTGCTATAAACATTGGTGTACAAATAACTGTTTGAGTCCCTGCTTTCAGTTCTTTCAGATATATACCAAGAAGTGGAACTATCAGGTTGTATGGTAATTATATTTTCAACTTTCTGAGAAACTGCCAAACTGATTTCCACAGTGGCTGCACCATTTTACAATACCACCAGCAATGTATGAGGGTTCAAATTTCTCTGCATCTTTGTCAACACTTATTTTGTGTTTGTTTTTTTAAACTAATAGTCATCCTAGTTGATGTGAAGTGGTATGTCATTGTGGTTTTGATTTGCATTTCCCTGATGATTGATGATGTCAGTCATCTTTTCATGTGCTTCCTGGCCATTTGTATATCTTCTTTGAAGAAATGTCTAACGAATGAAATTTACCAGGAATTAAGAGATCTGAAACCCAGCAAGCAAAAGAGGCAAAACTACATTACCCTAACACTTCAGACTATTAATAATTTCCTTTTTTAAAAATCAAAGTGAGAAATACTATCTGAGGAAAATCCTCACATGCAGACCAAAAACTTTTAACCTATTTAAATATCAATTTCTTGGGTTAATCTACTCATTTAACAAATATTTGATTGCCTACTTGAACTTGGAAAGACATATATGAGAAATTGTTCTTGTGTTTTATGCATGCAGTAATGAAAAACAAAATTCCTACCCTCTTGGAGTTTACATTATGGTAAAGTTCATTATCTAGCAACTTGAAATACATTATATAATGGGGACCATTTTGGTGTATATTATCTGTTGATAAAATCTGAATCAATGTGAAAATTTAGAGAAAAACTTTATATAATCTCAGCACACTATCATATTTATCAACTCTGAGCTGGGGAAAATTCCCTTATGCTTAACATTTTAATTTTCCCAATAAACCTTTGGGATTGCTTCATCTTCTCTGACAAATAAAGAAATTAAGGCTAAGAAGAGGAGGTGACATGCTGAGTAACACAGAACTACTTAAAGATTTGATTTAGCATATAAACAACAGATTTGTATGTTCCAAATGCTGTTCTTTCCACAAGGCCACAAAGTTCCTCAAGACAGGGATTACAACAACAGTCCCTTCTCTGAGTGGTCTGTAATTAGTTTTGCTGTCCTACAGACTCCCAGATCAGTGAGAGGACATGTGAGCATTTCAATTTGAGATCTCTACCAGCCTCACCACAGACAGTTCACTGGCTCATGCTCTGGGTCCACCACGGTTCAAGCTCTGCCCGATCCCCAGGTAGAAACACAGGTAGAGATACAGGTTTTGGGATAGGAAAGTTGATAGAGACAAACATGAAGTCACTTTAGAACATGATGAGGGTGAAGACTTGTAAGCATTGACTTATTGCTGAGAAACAAACATCAGGAGCCTCAGACCACATAAGAGAAAAAAAGATAAAAATGTAAAACCAGAGAAAGTAAGTAAAAACCCTAGAGTCCTAAATTTGAATTGAAAGAATGAGTGTGAATTCATGATGTATTTTATCTTAGGGAAAAATGTGTTTTCTATCTTTATCTATTGAAAAAGTCTAGAAGCAATGACCAAAGCCATAGCAATGAGCACCCTAGCACAAAACTGTGGTCTTTAAATACCACTTCCCATTAAAAGGAACCAGATATCCTTGGAAAAATACCTAATTTAAGGTCTGGTGAACAAAATAAACACGCTAATCCTAGATGATCCTGTCATGCCAGAGCAGGGAAATTATCAAAGACCACTGGGGTCTTGTCAAAAGGATTCAGGAAAGACAGACGATAAAGACTGAGGTGGCACAATCTAGGAATGCCTAGAGTGTATAGTGATAGTGACTAAATGTACAGATTTTAAAAATGTTTTTGCATGAGGAAGAACAAAGGAATGTCATTACTGCAGGGTGCTGAAAATAGATGGCAATTAATATTTTAAAATTTTAACTTATGTGTGAGACTAAAGCAAAAAATGTTTATTTGGTACAAAATTTATAGTTTGACTAGTGCATTTCCTAATATAACTTATGTAGACAGCATAATTGAACACCGTAAGTACATGGAACCTTGAGTAGGACATGAGATTTTGTTGGTTTGTGCAGAGTGATGCCCCGATAAATCCCAGAGTGATTTAAACAGTGAATAAAAAAGTATTTGCAAAGTCCCCTTGGGGGAATGGTGAGAAAGGGGGAAAATTCAACTTCACCAAGTAGAGAATTCTTGATATTCTCACAAGCAGTGGGGACAACAAAAGCAATAGGCTGAGCCCCCAATCTTGGGGTTTGTTCATATGAAACTTAACCCCACAAAGGATAGGTCAAGCATACTTAAAATTAGGCCTAAGAGTTACCTCCAAGAGAACCTCTTTTGTTGCTCAGATGTGGCCTCTCTCTCCAGCCAACACAGCAAGCAAACTCACCACCCTCCCCCTGTCCATGTGGGACATGACTCCCAGGGGTGTGGATCTTCCTGGCAACATGGGACAGAAATCCTAGAATGAGCTGAGACTCAGCACCAAGGGATTGAAAAACCTTCTCGGTCAAAAGGGGGAAGAGAGAAATAAGACAAAATAAAATGTCAATGGCTGAGAGATTCCAAACAGAGTAGAGAGGTTATCCTGAAGGTTATTCTTAAGCATTAAATAGGTATCATCCTTTTTAGTTAAGGAGTAACAGAGAGGCTGGAGGGAACTGCCTGAAAATGTAGAGCCGTGTTCCAGTAGCCATGTTTCTTGAAGATGATTGTATAACGATATAGCTTTCACAATGTGACTGTGTGATTGTGAAAACCTTGCGTCTGATGCTCCTTTTATCTACCTTATCAACAGATGAGTAAAACATATGGAATAAAAATAAATAATAGGGGGAACACATGTTAAAATAAATTTAGTTTGAAATGCTAGTGATCAATGAAAGGGAGGGGTAAGGGGTATGGTATGTATGAATTTTTTTCTGTTTTCTTTTTATTTACTTTTCTGAATAGATGCTAATGTTCCAAGAAATGATGATGATGAATAGGCAACTATGTGATGATATTGTGAATTACTGATTATATATGTAGAACGGAATCATTAAAAAAAAAAAGGATTCAGGATCCAAATTGAAGGGTCAAAGATGAGACAATTTAAACATCAATAAGAATAGCTTTAATTGACAGAAGTACATTAAATTTGTTTAAACATGTGAGTTAAAGATAAGAAAAGGAAAAATACTCATGGATTACCTTTGAAGGATATATGGTCACTGACATTTTTAATACTGATAAAGTGAAAGAATCAAGCATTTACTCTGCATTTCCTGTATAAAATGTATCTCTTTATAGAAGCATTCCAGTTAGTTAAAAAAAGAGGGAATTATAAACTTAGAATATCACGATTTTGTATTCTCTAATGAATAAGTGGCTCTAATATTTATTCATTATGTTCATCAATGATCATCAGTGGCAGCTAACATCACCAAAAAAAAAAAAAAGAAAAAAAATTCACAAAAGGACAGACACTGTATATTTCAGCTATATGAAGTATTTAGACTAAGCAAATTCAAAGAGACTGAAAGTAGATTAAAGGTTGCCAGGGTTTGAGAGAGGGCAAATGGGGAGTTACTGTTTAATGGGTACAGAGTTTCTGTTTAGAATAATGAAAAGGATTTGGAAATAGATTGTGGTGATAGTTACAAAACATTGTGAATGTAATTAATGCCACTGAACTGGACACTTATATATATTTTGCCACAATAAAACAGAGAACTAGGTATTTTGTGCCTCCTGATAGAAGTACTTAAAACCATGCATGAAAAAAAAAACATACATGAAGTAATTTTCCTAAAATATTGAACCTAAAACTAATCAATTTCCCAATCTAACTACCACTTTATAAGAAATACAGAAGGCCAAGGAATATATTAAATCACACCACAGGGAGGCAACCAGCAAACTCCAGATGGCTGGAAACCCTACAGGACAAACAACAAAGTTTTATCAACAAATACATTGCAGGGAAAATAAAAGGTGGGGGGGGCATGGATTAAAAGTTTCTTAAGAGATAAAAATCAATTGCAACATATGAACTTTATTTGGATGCTGATTCAAACTATTGAAAAAATTATTAGACAGGTTCTCAAATAGTTAAACATAGATTTACCCTATGATCCAACAATTCCGCTCCTAAGTGAATACATAGCCAAGAGAAATAAAAACATATGTCCACACAAAAACTTGTACATGATTCTTGATGATGATTGAACAATGATATAGCTTTCACAATGAGACTCTGTGAATGTGAAAACCTTGTGTCTGATGCTCCTTTTAGCTACTATATCAACAGAAGAGTAGAACATATGGAATAAAAATAAATAATAGGGGGAACAAATGTTAAAATAAATTGTTTGAAATGCTAGTGGTAAATGAAAGTGAGGGGTAAGGGGTATGGTATGTATAATCTTTTTTTCTCTATTATCATTTTATTTCTGTTTCTGTTGTCTTTTTATTTCTTTTTCTAAATTGATGCAAATGTTCTAAGAAATGATGAATATGCAACTATGTGATAATATTAAGAATTACTGATTGTATATGTAGAATGGAATGATATCAATGTTTTTTGTTAATTTTTTTTAATTAATAAAAAAAGTTAAAAAAAAAAAACTTGTACATGAATGTTCAGAGAAGAATATCCATAAGAGTCCAAAAGTGGAAACAACCCAAAATGTCCATCAACTGATGAAGAGATTGATAAAATGTAGTATACCGATATAATGGAATATTATTTGACAATAAAAGGAAATGAAGGGGTGGGCCAGGGCAGCTCAGCAGGCAGAGTTCTCGCCTGCCAGGCCAGAGACCGGGGTTTGATTCCCCATGCCTGCCAATGCAAAAAAAAAAGGAAATGAAGCACTGTCACATACTATAGTGTGAATGAACCTTGATAATTATATTAAGGACCACATATTGTATAATTCTGTTTATATGAAATGTCCAGCATAGTAAGTCTATAGAAAATAAATTAGAAAAGATTTTGTTTAAGTTTTAAAAATATGACTGTTCACTAAGTCCACAGCTTCTCTACTTAAAAAAAAAAAAAAAGATCGAAACCAGATTAGTGGTTGTCTAAGACTGGGGAGGGGAAATGAGGGTATTGGGAGTGATGACTATAGGGTGCAGGGTTTTTTTGGGTAATGAAAATTTCTAAAAAATATGACACAACCAGAACAATCTGAATACTGAATGCATATTTGATAGTATTAAAGAATAATATTTGTTTTAGGTGATAATAGTTTTGTGGGTTGATTCTGAAAAGAGGTCTTTTAGAGATTGATAATACTGATATACCTGTAGATAAAATAATAAACTTGGGATTTGCTTCAAAATAACAGCGTGAAATTATTTGTGGGGTGAGGAAAGATGAAACAAGATTGGTGCAATTGCTCATTAATGAAGCCAGCTGATGAGTACATAATGGTTCATTATTTTCTTCTTTCGCATGCACTTGAAATTTTCCAAAATAAAAGGGCTAGAAGCCGAAAAACAATGGTCTTTCTCGGGTTTTTCCATTGACTCACTGCATGAGACCCTCTTTCTTTAGGGTCTCCTGATGAAAACAGAAGTTAATACCTATTTCTCAAACCATTCTTGTGAGGAATAAAAGCAAAGATAAGGAAGTCCTACCAAGGGTCGTGGCTCTGCTTTGTCTAACAAGATTGGGATTCCTAACAGCAAGCCAAAAGAAAACCCCATAATCACACTTAAAAGAGCTAGGAAACCTGCCTTTGACAATAAGGATGGACCTCCAGAGCTATGCAGAGAAGCACCTACAGTAAAAGTCAGTCTTCCTATCTCTGAATCAGAACTCTTACAGCAATGTGGGATATCTGATAACTTCTAGACTCCAATTTAAAACGATCTTGCAGTTAGGTGCCAAAGAACAGTAAGTGATCTGAGAATAGGAAAATTTAGAGTGTGAGCAGGAGTAATTTACAAGGTCTTCATTCCACCACCACCATTTATCCAGTAATTCTTATTTTTCAATCCTCCTCCCACAGGTTCCATCCCCAAAGCTGAAACTGGGGGGCTTAAAGGAGGATGATGCCTGTGTTCCCAAAAGAAAGGAGGTTAGAGACCCTGACCATTAGTCATGAGAAGGAGGGAGCCACCTCTCTCCAGCCCCAGCTTACCGGACTCAGTAGCGCGAGTCTTCCAGCAGATCGTTTAGATTGGGGTGGGCGGAAGGAGCGAGGAGGGCGGGGCTACAGGGGCACACGGGCCAATGGTTGATGACAAGGAGGTTCACGCCCCCTCTAGCCTCTCCCATCCAGTAGGCTTCCGAGGCCGCGAGACGTCCGGAACCTCTACTCTTTCCCACACTACTCCTCAAGCCCCACCCGCCAATGGCTGGGGACGTCTTCATTTTCTTCCTTTTAACACAAAAGTTACTCTGGAGTCGCCTCCCCATGGGTCTTAAGCAATCTGAAATCCTGGGATCTTTGAGCATTTAAAGGAAACACTCTATCTTTAGGAATCTCAATACTGGATCTTCAGGAATCTCAATAACTTCTACCCACATCCCACATCCCGAGTCGCTAACTGTCTCCAGTATTTTTGTACGGTAATTCAGCTCAGTTATGGAGCCGCCCTTTCGACAAGTTGCAAGAGGCCTCTCAGTTATAATCCATTAGGCAAATTCATTTGGTTTAGCCTCGTGGTAAAACCAGTGATGTCTCTTATCAAGCAGATATAAACCCTTTTTGGGTTCAGCAATATACTTGGTAGTTCCCCAAACTAGTTATGCATCAATTTACAGATGCATTTAATTTACAAAATAGTCTTGGAACTGTAATACAAGCTCCTTATAAAAGTAAGTTTTAGACCCATGATAGGATTGCCATATCCCATCAGCAAGCACGTTACCTTTCTGTTTTGGCGAAACCTTTATTTCACAGGGAAATTTTCTCCATCTTGGCAAAAGGCAAGGCCCTGAAAAAGACAAGTCTAGTAATCTGGCATCTGAATTTGTCAGGGCAAGGAGAAGACAGGAACTCAGGGCTGGATGTTTGACTTCTGAAATAATAAAATCCTCCCAAGTGAAAACTGCATGCCTGTAACACTTATAGAAGAAAGGATCTGCTTACAGCCGGTGCTTGGACTACTAACAGAGTGATTTATTGCCCCATAGCATTACTCCTCCAGCTGTGTTCCAGGAGACAAGGAGACCAAAAGAGGTAGGTTTCACGGGCATACACAGCAGGCAACAGGGTTCATGAGCTATGTGTGTGTGCACAGTATTGAGAAAAAGGATAGGGGAAGCACAATCACAGCAGTGTCAGGAGGATAGGACCTGGAGGTCTGCAAACACAGGCCCCATGAGATCCTGCAAATAATGCCTCTTTCCTTGGGAATAAAAGAGGTTCTGGGTTAACAGACATCAACAGTTGCAGGCTGATGTTAACAGTAGCCTATTTGATCCACTTTGAGGGATCTATGCTGCTAGGCCAAACGAATAAAGTCACCACCACAGGTTGATCAGCAGTTTGTTTTACCACTTTGCAGGATTTCTTCATTTTGGACTTTTGTAATAGGCATTACATGATCACTTAAAGATAGCGATTTGAATAATATAGATCTGTCGGAGGATGTGGGGCTGACAGGGCTTCCATGGATGTAGTGGTATATACAGTATGTGGGGATGGGTAGGATGACAATAACAAAAAGGATGGCCATCAAGATCAGCGTCCATGGTGGATATTGTTGAATCACCTCTTTAGACTGTGGAGAGATGGGAAAGGGCTTTAGAATACAGGAGTTCCCAGAAGGACTGTGGAGGGGAAGGATGGGAGGGGAACCAGGGAAGAGGACAAATGAATCTTTCGGCAGTCAGAGAACGAGCTGACTGAGTCCTTAGACCAATAGTGTATTGAAAGGTCTGGTCCCGACTCCCCAGGAGGTTCTAGGGCCTAGGGATAGAGGCTCACAGTGCTTGAGTCCCAGGCCACGTAGGTGATGTTGTTCAGACACAAGTGAATCACGCTGGTCACAAACAGGACTAACAGCACAAATGGAGACAGACAGCACCACAGCCAACGAGAGATGGGAGAGATGGGGTGGCCCAACATTATTTTCAGGTCTTCAAGGAACCTGGGAGGAAGAATCAAAAGACTATGGGAGTTCCAGTTAGGCCTTGCCAAGCCTTGGGACAACCCAACCTTAACTTCTTTCAAATAATTCTAATTCACCTACAAACCTCTGCCCCAGCTCAGGCTTCATCCACTCTCATATCCTCCCTTAGTTCATTTGTCTTCTATCCCAACCCAAGAAGATTTTTCAAACATCCTTCTATAGCTCAAGAAGTTTCCATGAGTACCCAATGCCCTCAGGATAAAGGCATTTCTTTCATTTATTCCATGAATATGATAATTTGTCAGTGATGTGCCAGGGACTCTTCTAGGTGCTGGGTATCCAGTGTTTAACAACACAGATTGAAAAAAACAAAAACAACAAAAAACATGTGTGCTGGTCTGAAAGGATGCATGTACCCTAGAAAAGCCATGTTTTAATCCTAATCCCATTTTGTAAAGGCAGTGGTTTCTTCTAATCCCTATTCAGCACTGTATGTTTCAGACTATAATTAGATCATCTCCCTGGAGATGTGACTCAATCAAGAGTGGTTGTTAAACTGGATTGGGTGGAGGCATGTCTCCACCCATTGGGGGGTCTTGGTTAGTTTATTGGAATCCTATAAAAAGAGGAAACATTTTGAAGAAAGGAAGAGATTCAGAGAGAGCAGAGAACGCTGCAGCACCACGAAGCTGAGAGTCCACCAGCCAGTGACCTTTGGAGATGAAGAAGAAAAATGCCTCCCAGGGAGCTTCATGAAACAGGAAGCCAGGAGAGAAAGCTAGCAGATGACGCCGTGTTCGCCATGTGCACTTCCAGCTAAGAGAGAAGCCCTGACTATGTTCACCATGTGCCTTCTCACTTGAGAGAGAAACCCTGAACTTCATTGGCCTTCTTGAACCAAGGTTACCTTTCTCTGGATGCCTTTGATTGGACATTTCTATAGACTTGTTTTAATCGGGACATTTTCTTGGCCTTAGAACTGTAAACTAGCAACTTATTAAACTCCCCCTTTTAAAAGCCATTCTGTTCCCGGTATATTGCATTCTGTCAGCTAGCAAACTAGAACACCATGTTGCTTAATAAATTAAGCTTATCTTAATTTAGTTCAACAAACACATCCAGCTTCCTTTAGTACACTTTTTCAATTTCAATAAATATAGCAAGTGGGTCTTTTGCCTAGAATTTGTTTCTTTCTTCCTCCCTTTCTCTGCCTATCCATCTGTCCAGCATGCTTAAGCATCCCCTCCTCTAGGATGTATTCCTTGACTCTCCAGTCCTCCATCTGTGTCCCCAAAGTGTCCCTGTCTCTATCATAGATTTACACTGTACTGAGATTATCTGCTTATAAAGGCCTTTCCCTTTGTACACTGTGTTCTTGAGAGGAGGAACTAAATCTAATTCATTACTATCCCCATTATTCACAAGACTTTCCTAACAAAGATAATGTCTCAAGAACATTTTATTGAGTTAATAAACGAGTGAGCTGAGGACCACTATCACCTGAAAATGCTGCCAACTGAGCCTTTCACCCTAGGCTTCTACCACTTAGATGGTAAAAAGTTGGATGTGGGACTGCATTATTTAATTTGGATTCTCTCATTCTTCTATGTCACAGTTATATCCTTGCGATCCCAGTCCTTGATTACTTGTCCATCTTCCCTGTCAGCTCTGCCTTTAAAATATATACAGATATTCCAAGAAGTACTAAAAATATATGAGAATGGAGGATGAATTACCAGCTACACAATCCTTGGGGCCCAATATAAAATGAAAAGGCGGGGCCTCATTCAAAATTATTAAGAACTTCAAAATAGCAACAGCAGAGCAGTAAACCAAGGATAAGCCCTTTCTAAGGATGAGATGTTATGTGACTATGCAGGTTGCAGGACCCTGAAGCCAGCCTGGCCCCAGGTATCAAAAAGAAGGAAAAATTAAAAATAAATAAATAAAAATTAGTCAAATTTTCTGATAAGCAAGTAATTTTTTCCTAATCCACAAATAACATTTTGCGAATGCCAGCATGACAAGGTATAAAGGTTTGAATGGGAATGAGGGTGAAGACTAGAGGTAAGAGAGGAAGGAAATCATAGTCAGGTGCTTGTCCTGATTGCAGATGGGGGAAGGAGGAAGGATGGAAGTCAGGTAAATAGTTAAATTTAAGACATTTCTAAGAGAAAAATAAACATAAATATGGGTCTTGATACAAATTCATTTGTCATTATATTAGGGAATTTGTCTATTTATCCTTTTATGTCTATTATTCCTTGCTTAATATATTTAAAATTCATATTTTATGCACAAATTTAGGAATTTATTATTTTATCTTGATAAAGAATCCCTCTTCATCTCAATTAGTATTTGCTTACCTTAAAGGCTAGTTTGTATAATAGCCACACAAGCCTGAAATTTATTAAATTTTGCATGATGCATCCTCTTATCCTTTTCATTTTTTGTCTTTTGTTTCTTTGTTTTTTTTCACATGGGCAGGCACTAGGAATCGAACCTGGGTCTCCGATACAGCAGGCGAGAACTCTGCCACTGAGCCACCATGGCCCATCCCCTCTTATCCTTTTACTTTCAACACTTTGTGTCTTTATATTTATGGAGGGTCTTTTTTTGAACAACATATTTTGCTTTTAATTTTTAAGCCAATTTGATAATGTTGGTCTCAATTAGATATTATATTGATATTATTACTGATATATTTGGTTTTACATCTACCATCTTACTATGTATTTTCACCTGTCACAATGTTGTATGGTCTTTTCTCTTCTTTCTTGCTTTCTTATAAAGCTTAAGTGTTTTTGAATTGTTAATTTTTCTATCTAGTAGTTTGTTAAATATTTTGATTCTTTCAATCATTAACTCAGTGTATTATTGACTTACTTTAAGTATAATTTAAGACTTTTACTACTCAGATATTATAAGATCTTAAAACACTTTTAAGTCTATTTTTATCTTTCTACCTTTATTACTACTTTTATGTATTGTAAACCCCAAAGACTTTTGGGTTATAAACACAAACAGAATTGGGCCTCCTTTCTCCTCCTGTATTTCTACTACCCTAACCCAAGCCGTCGTTTACTGCCACTTGGAATATGAAAACAGTTCCTGGCACCTCTCCCCTGTCACTCTCAACTCCTTATGTTCTATTCTCCACACAGCAGTAACAGATATCTTTTTAAAGATTAAATCTAATAATGTCACTCACCTATTCAATGCTTCCCCTCTCATTCTGCATAAAAAGTTAAGTCTGAATCATGGTTTACTAGCCCTACATGATTTGACCCTTTTACATCTCTAGCCTTATCTCCTAACAGTCTTATCCCTCACTCACTCTATTTGAGTCTCTCTGACTTCCTTCAAAACTCCAAGCACAATGTTTTTTGGGGGGCGTTGGTATTTACTGTTTCCTCTGCTTCTTTCTCAAAATTTTCTCATGGCTCCCTACCTCATTTCATTCAGAAGTCTGCTCCAATGGCATCTTATCAGAGAAGGCTTCCCTACAATCCTATCTAAATTGACACCCACACATAATCCCACTCTTGTTCATCTTACTTTAACCTTTGATTTCCTCCTGTCGCTTATCACCACCCTATACTTTAATTTTTTCATTTTTATTTTCTATTTGGTTATTGTCTATATCCACCACTAAAATGTAAGCACTATGAGGACAGGGATGCCTGTTTTATTCAATGGTGTGTATCGCCAGTGACTAAAGCAGTGCCTGGCACATATTAAGCATACAGTAAATATGTTAAATATATGAATAAATGAAAAGGTTTCCCAGAAGGCCCTGAAGGCAAGGGTCCCTGACTATTGGCTAAGAGTAGAGATAACAAAAAGGGGTCAGCCTTCTCCCTATAGGCCCAATCTTTGTGAGAACCCAGGCCCAGAACATCACCTTCTGGCCCTGTAGACCCAGGCCATGGCCGTGTTTTCAAAAATGATGATGATGATGATGGGTAGAACAATCCAGTAGTCATTCAGCAGTTTTATGAAGTAGACACCTGAAGGTCGAATGAAGAAGAGGCCGCCCAGGTACATGAACACAGAGACACACACTGGAGGAAATAATGGGTTTAGATCAAGGTCAGAGGTCTGGTTGGGTGACAACAGCTAAGAAGAGGTCATAGACTAGGGCTGGATAAGAGTCTCAGTGGAATATGGGCCATAGGTCAGAGTACCTACGAGCAACCTGGTATGTTTCCTGAGGGTGGAGAAGGTGTCCTGAAGTGGGGTGATGATGCCCTGCACGATCCCTATCATGTTACTCAGCCCCAAGATCGTCAGCAACAGGAAGAAGATGATGGACCAAACTTCTGACCCAGGAACCAGTGACACGGCTTCAGTGAAGGCCAGGAATGCAAAGCTTGGACCCTCCTTAATCTATAAGGGAAGAAAGGGCAGGAGTAAAGTTTTTTGAACGTAAGCAAAAGAATACGAAGATGTATCTACCTTCCCTGGAAAATTACCCAAAAATTAATCAGACATCCAAGCTAACCCTCTGACATGGAAAACCAATCCACTCAGCATTACCAATGGAAGGACACTGTAAGTCTTTAGCTCTTAGCCCTACCAGAACTGCAGGTTATCCTGGTGCTTCTGGGACTTTTTTTTCTGGTGCTAACAAAAGCTGAAATTTCTGCTTCACAGAGGCTTTGAGGAACTCTAAGCCCCCCTCAGTTACCTTTACTGACCTTCAGAATCTGCTTCTCTCTGTCGCACTCAGACACCTTGCTGAGGACCATATTCCTGAGGGGCTGAGGAAGGCCGCTGAGCCAGGTGGTGAAGATCGCCGTCGGGTTATCGTGCAGGCTGACAGGGGGTCGGGCCTCAGGAGGCAGCTCCCCCTGGGCTACCAGCTTGGTGAGTATTTCAGCATTCCTGGGGAAAAGGGGAGGAATTACAAAGCATCATTCAGCCCTCTAAGAAATTAGCTCCTTTTCCCATATTTCCAGAGGAAAAGAGACATCACTAGTACAGCATTATTATTCTGGGCAAGGTAGGACCTGGGATTAAACCTAGAAAGTACCTATCTTCAGGGCCATGAATTTGTGTGAGCCTGAACAATTTATGACCATGGAGACCCCAGAAGAAATCTTTTCTACAGTCTTGTTGGGGATTCTGGGGCTCCTACTCTAGTGATAGGTCTCTTATTTACCACCAACCTCCTTCCTCCCCAGGGCTTTTATCCGCAGCTAAGGGGCTGGTCTTACTTCTCGTGGCAGCGGTGTATGGTGACTGTGGCCCAGAAGCCCATGACAGAGAAGAGGGCTGGTGCGGTAAGCATCACGAAGCCCAGGTTGGCCAGGGCTACAACAAAAGCATCACTGAGACAGTTGTTGGACTGAGGCATGTACGAAGAGAAGGCAGCAATGGCGCCAAAGCCAAGGCCCAGAGAAAACAAAACTTGGATCCCTGCTTGGTGCCACACTTTTATGGAGTACAGAGCTGATATCTAAAAGGAAGAAGACAAGCATAAGGGGAGAGGGGATATAAAAGAAGAAAGAGAAAAGATAACAGAAATGTTGGGGGGAGGAGAGGACACAGACTAAGATAATGGGGAAAAGGGGATCTTAAAAATAGGCAGCTATTGGGCCCCCCAAGCCCTGACATAGGGGAGGTGAGGAGATAGATCTAACCTTGGTATACACCATATGCTGAAGGCCAAATAATGCCCCTTCCAGCAGGAGACTCCGGATGAGGAAACCGAAGTTGATGAAATAGGGGGACAGTACCAAGACATACATTGCCTGAATTGAGAGGGGGACATATCAGCAACTGATGCCAGTAGGGTCAGCAGTCAGCAGGAATAAAAAATTCTGAATCAGAAATTAGTAGGAGTTAAAAGAGAGCTTTCAGCAAGGGCCAGGTGTTAGTGGGAGTAAGGCCAGGGGGAGTGAGAAATTAGAAATAACAGAGTTAATTGAAGGCTAAAGCATCTAAGAATGTCAAGGAGTCCAGAAATGGTGGCTCACCTTCCCAGTGCTCTTGAGCCCATTGATCATGATACTCACAACAAGACACCAGGACAAAAGGAGGGACAGGCTCAAATGGAAGACTGGTGGCCCACCGTCATCTATACTGTCTGAGGCCTCCAAGGTCCGCTGGTACCAGAAGTACATGAAGGGTGTCGTCCGTAAGCACTCAGGATCTAAGGGGACCTGACTTTAGAAACACCTGCCGGACAGGGTGGCCCCTCCCCTCTACTTTATTTCCTCCTCCCTTTCCTCTCTTCCTCCTTCCCCACTTATTTCTGTTTCCTTTTACTCTCTTCTTCTTTATCCTTCCTCATTCCTTTCTCCTCCTCCAAATTCCCTGCAACTTCCCAGTTTCCCCCTTCTTCTCTTCTCTCTTTCTTCTCACCAAAACCACTGGAGTTCTTCAGTAAGGGACATCTTTCCCATGGAACAGGAAACTGGAAGGATTCTCCCAAGTAGAAGAGGCTCCAGGAATTCATCACATTGAAGTACAAGCCCACAATGAAGCACACCTGGGGACCAAGGAGGAGGTGGCTGGGAAGGAAGGGTGGAAACTGGAAAAAAGGATGGGAATTGACAGAGGATTGGGGAACTGGAGAGATGTGACCCACATAAGGGAAGATATGGGACCCCCTCCAGGACAAGGGTAAGGATGGGGGTGAGGTGTTTAGGGTAGGTGTGGGCAGCCTAGGGCTCCTCACCATGAAGCTGGCGTAACCTATACCACCAAGCCAGGGGCTGAAGACCTTCCATACACCAAGGCTGTCCTGATGCAGCCCCTGACCAACTGCCATCTCCAGGAAGAGAAGAGGAATTCCGATCAAGAATAGCATGATGATGTAGGGGATGAAAAAACTGCCTGTATAGGGATTCAGGGAGGCTCTGAGAAACATCTAGCCTTTCAGAGCCTGGACTTCTTCAGGGGTCCAGGAAAACATGCTCCTCCCCACCCAGTGACCTCCCTCAGGACCACAGGCATCAGGACACAACTGTTTGCACATCCCTTACAGTCTCAGGTATCCAGTTCCAATTCCTGGAAGACAGAGACACCTAATTTCTAACCCTGGCCCTAGCCCAGGCCTCCATCCCCATCATCCTCATAATCAGTTACCCTGTGCCTCAGCCCCTCTTAGGAAACTGGCTCCTGTTCGGCTCACAATACCATCTCCAGCCTCTACACGTCTCAGAGACCTTAAGAGTTTGAGGTGTCTGGCCCGCTATCCCCATATGGATCTGAGTCCTGGTCCCCAGCCTTACTTCCTCCGTCATGAAGCCACAGATGGGGGAAGTTCCAGACAGTGACTGGCCTCAAGGAGTAGCCCACTTGGGCCAGGATGTAGTTAATCTTGTTAGACCAGAATGGACGGGTAGGAAGGACCTCATCCTGTTCCTTCTCTGTCACCTGCACCTTCTCAGCTGAAGGTTCCTCATTTTGGTCTAAGGCAGGTTTCATCTCCAATGCAGAGATTTGCTTAGGGTGGCTGGTCCTGGATTGAACCTTCCAAGCCTGGGTCTCCCAGGCCTCTGCTTTTGCAGCCCAGGCCTCGGAAACCAAGGCTGTTGCAGACCAGGTCTTTGGGCCCCTATCCTCCCAAGACTGGATTTCTGAGACATTCTCAGAAAGCCTTGTCTCAGTAGATGAAGTTTTTGTCAGGAAGGATTTTGAAGCTTCGACCTCTGTCTTCATCCTAGGAAGACTCTCTAGAGCAGCTCCAGCTTTTGAGAGGTTGTCTTCCTGGGCAGACCTTAAGGATAGCAAAAACTGTTGATTTAGATATTAGAGCCAAAGAATGATGGAGTTCTAAATCAACCCCCACTCCTTAAAGCAAACCTTTCTTTTCTGTCCCTACCACTGCTGAAAGTCAAATTACAAAAAAAAAAAAAAAAAAAAAAAAAATCTCTTGTGAATGCTTTACTTCTTAGAAATGTTTTGATGGAAGAGAAAGGGAGGATTACTAACTGTAGAGATGCTGAGAACATTGAGGTAAATTACTAGAAAGGGAGATTCAACTTAATAGGGAGTGGACTTTCGAATCAAACAAATTAATTTAATCCTGAATCTGCCTTTAACCTTGAGAAAGTTGTTTTCTCTGAGCTTCAGTTTCTCATCTGCAAAACATTCAGTTCTGTGCTCAAGTATCACCTCATCAGAAATGCCTGATGCCTTCCCTGCCCACCTATTTAAATAGCAGCTACATACTCATCACTTCTCCATCCTTTCCACTTTCATTTTTCTTCTTAGCATTTCTCACTCCCTGAAGTTATTATCTATGGATTTTTAATCCATTCATTGTCTATCCCTCCAGTGCTCTACGCCCAGCAAGAGGACGGCGCTCTACCTCATATCAGGGGTTGCTCTCCTCTCTGCTCTCTGTGCTCCCGCCACTCTGGCCTTTTGTTGGCTCCTCAAATGCTTTACAAGGAAATGGGCAAGGAGTATACTAAAAAAGAGAAGAAAAAAATATCCAGGATATTGAAGAAGGGGAAGAGAGTGGGAATTAGAGTTTTCTGTCAGGGGGCAAGGGACATGCTATCCAAGAGCAGATGCAGCAGGGAGGCCTCCAGGTAGCCCTGGCACACCTGGGTCACATGGGTGATCAGTAATGAGATGCGCTTTCCAAATGTTCTTAATAGCTCAGGAAAATACTTACAATTGAATTATAGATTTAGAAAATCAAAACTGAGATGAAAGTCGTTTTCCTTTAGTTCTATCTCTACTGTATTTAAAAATGCAATGACAGGAAAAGCTAAAAAGAAATACATAAATATATGGAAATGATAGGATTATAGGGTGTTTTATGTACTTACTGTACCTTAAATTAGTTTTGCAAATTTTCTACAAAATCATGCATTACTTTTTTTATCTTTAAATCTTTATTTTTATGTATTACTTTAATAATCAAGAAAAATATATATCCATTGGTAAAGCTAAAAAATAAATAGGTGATAACTAGATACACAGTCAGACTGCAGGGGCTCCTATGAGCCAAATCTGGGACAATGAGAGCATCAAAACAAATAATAATAATAATAGTATTAACAGATGGGAATCCATAAAATAAAATGAGAATCCAGGAATTCATGATGATATAAATAAAGAGAAAGAAAGGTTCTTCTTTACAGTGGAATGCAAACTAATAAATATACAAAGAGTGTGGAATTAGAAAATCACCATTTGGAAACTATCAGAATAATAACTGATTCAGGCAATTTTTTTGTTAACATTAGTCGGTAAAAGTTTGATGGGGAACGAGGCATTTACATACTATTAATGTATGTCCCATAAGTCAGTTATTAATTAGAAACCAAGGAAAACTAGTACCTTTACAATGTCGGACACTACCTTAATCAAATAATAAAAGTCAGTTGATATCATGTTCTTCTTGATCTGAGTATTAGAAACGGTAAAAAGGTAGGTAATCATAAAAGGCTATATTTTCCTCTCTATTTAAAATATGTGTGAATGTTTAAGCAAAAATTATAACATTAAGTTGTGGGTTTTATAGTGTATACAGACGTAATACATATTAAAAGTATAGTATAAAGGAGGCAGGCACAGATATTGGACTATACAATTACAAGATTTCTATACTTTATGTGAAGTGACAAAATGTTAACTTGAATATCAAAAGTTGAGGATATGGGAAGATGGTAGAGTGGGGTGGATGGAATTCACCCATCTCCATGGGACAAGATAGGGGGTGGGGAAAGAATGACCAGGCCTACAGTCATGTGGCGGGGGTAGGGGGGGCGGTGAGTGAACAAAGAAGGTCTTCAGTGCTTCTTGGAGAAGAAAGAGATGAAGTGACTGGGTCAAGAAGAGCAGGCTGGGTTTAACTGGCCATGACCAGCGGATGGCAGCACATAGGCAAGTGTGGATCTGAGGGAACTGACTGTCCTCTCAGCCATGCATGCCATCCTCCCAGCCAGCCACTGCAGTCCGAGAAGGGTGGGCCTGAGGGAAAGAGATGCCTCAGGAGCACCACCTAATGGGAAGAAGTGGTGAGTGCAGTCTGGCAAAGTCTTACTGGCCTAAGGTTTTTTTAAAAAAAGTACATATTTTCTCTATATTTTTATTAGTAGTAGTATTTTAATTTTTATTTCTCATTTTTAAATTTATTTTTAATTTTTTTTCCCTTCTGTGGGTACCAGCCTGAGTTCATTCCATATATCTTGGGGTGTCTCCTTCTGACTTTGGGGCCTACTACTGTTGAGGTGTGTGTTTTCATATTTATTATTATTATTATTATTATCATTATTTGGTGTGCATGGGCCAGGAATCGAGCCCAGGTCTCCTGAATCATGGGTGGGTGTTCTGCCACTGAACTACCTATGCACCCCTGCCCAGCTTTTAATAGACCCTCAAGTAGAATTGTACCCCCTACATGAGAGCTGCGTCTTAGTTTGGTGGAAAATTTCTGACAAACCAGGGCAAAAGAGGACCTTCAACACAAAACCAAGTAAATAAAATACTTTGGATGAGTGAAGGAGGCCAACTTGCAAAATAACCTTATTTAGATAATCCAATGCTTGAACGCAACAGAAAATCACAAAGCACGTGAAGATCCAAGCAGAAATGGCCCAGCCAAGCAACTAAATAAAAACACTGGAGTGGACACAGAATATGGAACAACTATTCAAGAATATTTATAAAGAAATAAAGGATATCAGGAAGACACTAGTAGAGCATGAAGAAGAATTCCAAAGATTAAATAGGAAAATGGCAGATCTTACAGAGATGAAAAATACAGTAGACCAAATTAGAAATATACAACAGCAGATGTGAAGAAACAGAAGGAAGAGTAAGTGAACTACAAGACAGAACAACTGAACTAGAGCACATAAAAGAACAAATGGCAAGAAAGATGGGGAAAAACGGAACTGATCTTAGGGAAACAATGGACAATAGGAGGCACCCAAATATAAGAATCATTGGTGTCCCAAAAGGAGAAGAGAAGAGTAAAAGGCTGGAACGGTTAGATGAAGATATAATTAGGGAAAACTCCCCAACCCTTATAAAAAGTATAAATATGCAAATCAAAGAGGCATAACAAACTCCAAATAAATCCAAATAGGCCTGCTCCAAGACACATACTAATCAAACTGTCAAATGCTGAAATGAAGCAGAAAGTCCTGAAACCAGCACAAAAAAAGCTACTACCCACAAAGGAAAACACATAAGACTGAGTTCAGACTAGTCTACAGGCACCATGGAAGCAAGAAGCCAGGGGTATGATATATTTAAGATCCTGAATGAGAAAGGCATCCAAGAATTCTTTATACAGCCAAGTTGTCCTTCAAAATTGAGGGTGAAATTAAAATCTTCAAAGACAAACAAAAGTGGAGAGAACTTGTCAACAAGAGATCTGCCCTACAAGAAATACTAAAGGGAATCCTGTCAGCAGGAAAAAAGAGGAGAGGTTAGTCTGGAGGAGGGTACAGAATCGAAGAGTACCAGTAAGGGTAATCTAAAGGATAAAAAGAGAAAAAGTGAAAAGAATATATAGATCTGACAAATTAAAACTAAAGAACAAGATGATAGATTCAAGAAACTGCTTTTACAGTAATAACTTTAAATATTAACAGACTAAACTCACTAATGAAAAGATACAAATTGGCAGAACTGATTTAAAAATGATGCATCTATATGCTGTTTACAAGAGATGCAACTTAGATTCAAGGACACAAATAGATTGAAAGTGAAAGGAAGGGGAAAAGTGCTCTATGTAAGCTGTAACCAAAAGAAAGCAGGAGTAGGTATATTAAGGTGGGAAAAAATAGACTTTAAATGTAAAGATGTCATAAGTGACAAAGAAGGATGCTACATATTAATAAAACAGACAATTCACCAAGAGGAAATAATCATAAATGTTTATGTAATCAAGGAGCTCCAAAGTACATGAGGCAAACACTGACAAAACTAAAGGGAGCTCACTCCAGGAAGATGGCAGAAGAAAGGACAGGCTGAGTTCACTCCTGCTCCAGGGAACAGCTACAGAAATGACAGAGAAACAACTGGGACAGCAATTCCAGGGAGGGTCTTCTACACTACACAGAAAGATCCTAACTGAAAAAGTGAGGAACTGAAGGACATCCAGCTAGGGCAAAGAGCCTAACGTGCGCCTTTCCAAACAGAAGCCCATAGCCCTCAGGAGTGCATGATAAGGGAGGCGGGGACTTGAAAGTAAGCCAAGTCAGGTTCTTGAACACATCACACCCACGCATGCTGCCCCTCACCCCGTGACACCCCGCCCCATGCACCCAAGCCTTGCCTTCCAGCTCCCCCATCCCTGCCCACCCTCTTGACCCCTGCACCCTACCCACCCACCCCCCTGAATGTGTGAAACCCCACCC
>PVIY010030654.1:0-30743 GCA_004026745.1 Myrmecophaga tridactyla | reverse complement strand
TCCCTCAAGGAACTAGTTGTTGGTGCTGGTGCAGGCGAGTGAGAAACCCTTGCACACTCGCTGTCCACTCGTTCCAGGAAAGGGGGCTTGTGCCAATGACGATGCTAAGGTTTGCCTCAGTCTTTCTCTTCTCCCAGGACACCTGGATGATGACGGCTTACCGCATGGGCTCTGCACAGTCACCTACTCCTCTACAGACAGATTCGAGGGGGATTTCATTCACGGAGAAAAGAATGGCCGCGGGAAGTTCTTCTTCTTTGATGGCAGGTAACTCTTGACGGTGTTTTAAATACTTGTCTTTTGGATAACTGGCCTTTAAGTGTGATACCTGAATGCTGCTGTCGCAACTAGTATTTTCCACATTCTGCCTCTAGTTAAAATGGTTTTCAGGGTAGGGGTCTTTTTTATGTTGCTTTCCCCTCCTGAGTGAGTGCATGGTGAGGCAGAAGTTCTTTCCCCTTTTGTTTTAAGTGGGAATGATGGTAGGACTTCTCTCTCCCCAGAAGAGATGGGATTGCACTGGCTCAGCTTTCCAGCAATGACTTTGAAACCCCATCAGCTTCAGAAGCAAAGAGCAAGCATGTCGATCTAAGATGTTTAGAGAAATTCGGAGCCATGAGCAGGGCCAGCTTGTTTGACATTAGTAACATGCCAACGCTTCCTAATCCTTAGGATTTCTGTGGGACAGGAAATATCTAAGTTGATGGTGGAGGGATGGTTGCAGGCGCTGGTGTGAGGCTCAGAATCCCTTTGCTGTAGGCAGGTAGGTTGTTATTAAACATGGTAACACGTCCTTAGACTCTCAATTGTCTGATGTAAGGATAAAAACCCATCCATAGAACTTTTTAAGAATTTCACTTCAGTTATTGTTTCTGACTTCTCTTTTCCACTCCCCCAACCTCTCACCTCCCCCTCCACTTTTTTTTTTTTCTAGTACACCCTTGCTTAAAAGCCATAGCCCTGAAGAAGCCTCTTTCCAAGATTTGGAATCAGTGCTTTCTTCTCTTTGATCCATTTAATCCATCCAGAGGAAACTTTTCCTCTCTCATTTCCACAGCAGTTTATCTGTAGCTTTTTTTTCTGGAAAGTGGCGCTCTTTACCTCATGCTATAATTATTCATTCAGCAAATATGTATTTATGTAAATGTATTATTTCCCCTACAGGACAGAGAGTTCCTTGAGAACGAAACTATCTCATTTATCTTCTGTGCTTCAGAGCACTTTCCCTTAATTTGATACTCAAAAAAGATGTTTGCTGAATGAGTGTAGGTGCTGGAAGAGAGAGTATTTACCCCAAACAGCCACCCCCCTCCCACCCACGCGTACATACTTGACGGATGAGGAAGCGGGACTCGGATGGGCTTTATGACTAGCTGCGGTGTGGAAGTAAGCAATGGCAAAGCCAGCTCAGGACCAAGTCTTCCCAACCCCTGACCCAGCACCCTTTGTGTGCACACCAGATCCTCTGGGATTGCTGATGTGCCTTACTGTGATTTTCAAAAGGGCATTTCCTTAGGAGTCAGGACTCTTTTCCAAGAACAAAAGCTAAATTTCCATTTAAAAAGTTTTGCAGATGGCTGGGCATTGTTTTTTTCTTAAAATATAAGCCCAGTGTTGCCTAGAATTTATCCAAAGGTGGAGAGCAAAGAATATTTCTGTAAACCAATTGTGGGTGCCTTCAATTATTAGCATAGATGGTCTTTTAGGAATATTCGAGAAGTGTTTCCCAACTTTTTCTGGGACACAAGACATAAAAATTGATAGTTTATCCCCTGGACTAAAGCTGATGGGCCCCAAGGGCTCTGGCAGCCCCAGAGCCTGCCCCGCTGTCCCGAGGGCATTCAGTACCTCTCCACGCCTGTGACCCATGCCTGGCATGCCAGGGCTCACTAGTTTGGAAGCTCTAAGCTGGAGAACTTGGAAGGAAAACAGAAATGTTTTGGTAGCAGCTGGTCACAGTGTTTCCAGCTGGCTACAGGGTTTTCTCAGGGCCACTCCGGTAGTAATTAGTGTGGGTAAGTTCCTTTTGCCTGCTGCCCACCAGGTGTTAAAGAACACCTGAGTAACCTGACAGGTACTGCTAATATTTTCCTTTATGGAAGTCTAGTCTGAACTGATTCCTTTTCCTACTCTTTCTTGAACAGTGCACGGTTCCCATTTCCCATTGGCTGGCCGACTTTAGTTTCCTAAGCTGGACAGGCCTTTGGCATGCATCTAATCTGGGGGAAACCTTATCTAACATGACACAGCTTCTAAAAATGTGACAGGAGATGTAAAGGTTTAAAGGTAAAATCATGCTTTAAATCGGGTAGTTCAGTTGATGATAGCACAGAACTTGATCAATTCTTCGGGAAAAAAGTCCAGCAGGTTTGGGTTTAATTTACTGCTTGCCACTTGCTTGCTTCCTAGACTTGGTACACAGAGTACTGATGGGTTAGACCGAGTCTCTGAACCAGAGTGCCAAGAATGAGTTCCGGTTAGCCCCAAGACACCGATCCCCTTAGCCCTAGAGGAGCAAAGAGGGACCTGGGGCTTCCTGATTGCTCCCTCCTCCCCTCAGCACACACACTCTGTCAACCTAGTCACTTAGGGCTCCAAGCAGCTTCCTCCGCTTACCCCATGGGGTCTACTAATGCAGTAATTTGCATGTGTCATTCTTGGAAAACACCAAACCACTGAGCCAGGTTGGAACATTAGGCCATAACTCTCCATGGAATAGAAATAAATTCACTGACTTCTTCTTTTCCCTTTGTAGCACCAGTGCACTGAATGTTTATACCTACCCCTCACACAGCAGTGGAGACATAGGTCAAATACTAGAATCAAAGAATAATAAATGAGTAAGGCCCCAAGAGGTTGTCTTTGTTGGTCTTCTTCAGATAGATGTGGGGGAGGGTAAAACCTCAAGGGGTGGGAGGTCAGTAGTGCCGCCTTTATTATGAATGAGGAAGCAGTATGGCGACAGGATCTCAAAAGGCCATTGCCATCTCCTTTCTAGGGGCTTCTTCTAAGCCCTGTGCTGATTATATTATGTGATATCTGCTAAAAGGATCTGCAGTAAAAGTTAGTTGAGATGTACTTTTGACTGAAGAAAGACTCTCTAAGGGGGTTGCGGGACGTGGTCTTGGAGAAATCAGCTGCTTCTACATGAAGCAACACCTTTCTTTACATTTGTCTATTCAATTTTCTTCCCATTACCTCCCTCCCACCTCACATTTTTATGGTCTTATGTGTTGGGTAAAATAAAGTTGGAAATCCCAACCCTCTACTGCCAGTCAGAAGGGTTTGGCCTAACCCCCCATCCCACCCCCATCACCACCACCACCACCCAAAAAAAGGGCAGAAATCAAGGTTCTGGAATAACAGGTGAGGAAACAAAGAGTTTCTATTGGAGCTTAAGAAAGTTGTTCAAACCTGAAGAGCTGGTTTCATGTCTTCTTCAAAGTTTTTTTTTTTTTTTTTTTTTTGCAGTTGTGGGAACCCTTGTTCTAATCTTATATAAAACCTGAACCTGGGTGTGTGATTTATAAAGAGTTTTCAAATAAATATGAGCTTTTTAAAAAAATTCTAAAATCAATATTTCCCCTGCCATAGAATATCGTAAACCTCAATAGTAATTTTAAATATCCAGATAACCAGGAAAACTGGTGCTGTTAAAATTTTTAACCAAGTTCCTAGATGCAAGCAGGAAAAATGTATGTTTTATTTTATTTTTAAATTGCAAATGTAGCAAATGCTTGGTGAAATAAAAACACTTCAGGAAATACATCCCCATGTGACAGAGATAACCATTGCTGGTGGAGAATTTAATCATCTTACTTAAATATGTTTGAGATAAAAAAGAAAAAGCAACCAATTTCTAAATCAGTGTAAATAGTCAAATGTGCATTGCTTACCTGTTGGAGACGGTCTCAGCTTTAGACTGTTTGCTGATTTCAAGATTATTATCACAAGTTACTCATTCCCTCATTACGTGACAGAATGTAGAACAGAAAAAGCAAATCATTACAACCATCTTATTAAATCGGAAACTTAGAGTCACACCACTCATCATCTACCAGAGATTTATCCCACAAACAAGAAGTGAAGGGGGGGATTAACTTTACTTTTTAAATTGTCTTTTCCATCAGCTATTGTTTTCTATTTTCTCCCCTTTTAAAAGAAAAGAAGAGAATTGTCCTAAGATTAGGTAACAGCAACTTCTTAACATCTATTTTTTTGGTCCTGAGGTAAAAACATTCATGTAGCAAGTAGAAAGGCATCTTGGAGTTCTGTTGGTGTGGATGGATTTTATCTCGCTCCCCAGTGGATTCGCTGGAGTACTGTGGGGCATCATGAAGATGTTTAGCACTCAAAATACTCTGATAAACATCTCTAAGTTTTATACTAATCTCCAATTCCAGATGTTTACTTTGCCCAAGATTGTGGGATCTGAAAGCTATTTTGTTAAAAAGGTGTTTCAAGGAAGGTTGGATATAAGCTGTGTAATATTAGCGAGGTACAGATGAGGTAATTCATCCATGTTTTTATATTGTTGCTTTTCCTTGACATGTCAATTAGATTTCAAAGTATTATTTATACTCCATGACCTCATTCTCCTATGCCCAAATCATTTTCTGGTGTTGATTTGCTACATTAATGTTTCCAGCCAAGAGGGTCCCTTATAGTGTATTGCTGGACAAATAACCTAAAGCGGTGATGCTGCCCACCTGATGAGTTGCCGAGAGAGGCTGATGTTTTCCAGGTGCCAGATCCATGCAGAGTTCCTGCATTTGGCTTGTAGAATGTGCTTGATCATGTTCCGGAGAAATTGAAGTTGGAATAGACAGCTTAAGTCCTGTATTCCAGCCTCCTACACAAGGCAAAATCCCTTCTATATTCCTTACAACCTCCAGCTGTATCGCTTGTGTGAACCAGGTTCAGCAAGTATATTCATATATATCCTGACAGTTCTCATTAAAGGAAAAAAAATTCTTTTGATGCATAGGAAAGGGAGTGGAAAAGAAATTGATAACTTTGAACAGCTATCATTTGTTCAACACTGGACACACTATCACATTTTACCTTCACAACAATCTGTCAAGTAGGTTATAAGCTCGTGTTCCTAGGAAGAAACTAAGGGCCTGTGAGATAAGTGACATGGCCAAGTTTACATGGTGAGCAAAGGCCAGAGCCGAGATTCAGTCAAGGTGAGTTCACTCCCAGAGCTGACCCTCTTTTCGCTACATCTATTACCTTCGCCTGATGAGAAGTAAGGAAATAACTATGAACCTGATTGCTTGTCTTCCATGCTTTCGTTTTACTTCAAGTTATCCAAGTAAACTTGCAGAGTCTTGGAAAGTTCAAAGGAGAGAACTGGGTGAATTCAGTTACTTTCTTGTGGGACCTTGGACAATTGGTAGGAGCTTGGACAGATTGTTGGAAGGTTTTCCTGGGGAATCAACTCAGAAGAGTCCTGTTCTCGATAGCTGGCCTTCTTGAACTTCTGTTTGGTTATTTGTAAAATTGAAATAACTATACCCACTTTTCAGAGTTGTGGAGCAAGAATGAGAAAACCTGTAAAGATCTTAGGAGTGTAGGGTACCTTATGGTTGTTATTATATTTTATTATTATTATTACAACTGTTAATATTATTAGTTGAAAACAAGAGTTTTCTTAGGGTTTGCTTTTAGAAGGCAAGACTAAATTTCACTAACTGCTCTTCGGATATTTTTCTGTCTTGAGCCTTTATAATAATCACATTCTATAGTTTCATAGCTCTGCTATTAAAGGGGGAAAAGCAACTTTGCAGATTTACATGGAAGCATTATAGTGTTCCAGTCACAGTGCTTATATCTTGAAAGAAGCTGAAGTTCTTGGTTGGAAATGGCCTTACCCAGATGATTTGCGTTCTCTACCTTTTCCTCCGTCTTCTTCTCCCTCTCCCTCTCCTCCTCTTCCTCCTCATTCTTCATCGATTTGTTTACAGTATCTTAGAAAATATATATTGTCATATAAAACAATGCCTAAAGCAATGTTTTAATACTGAGGCTCAATTTAATCTGGTTAGATATGGAAATTTAAAGTAGAATTATGATTCACTTTTTAGGTTTCTCTTTCCGTTCTTATATTTTTGTACTTAAAAAAGGAGGGGACCAGTGAGGGAAAGAACAGAGTTTTGGCTTCATGGGGGTAGAGACCCCAAAACCTTCTAGACCGCTAAACCATGAAGAAAAAGCCAGCACTCTTAAGTCTCCCAGGAACAGGAGTTCAGATATAAAGAGAATTTTCAGTTGAAAGTATAGTTGTTATTTGAATAGAATGCTGATATAGTCTAGGTAAAGAATAGTAAAAAAATCTCCATTTCTTTGTAAATTTGATTTTCTAACTTAATTAATTAGCGGGAATTTAAGTACAGGAGATTTGATAAAACAGGTAAAAATGAGCTATGAATGTGTAAAGAAAGAAATTTAATTAAAATTAAATTTTTAATTTTTTTCCACATTTTCCAGTTGTTTGATTCAGATTCCGGGGCCAAAAAAATCAAACAATTGGAAGCCCGTTTTTATAGTGTCTTAACATACGAAAGAAACTCCCAAGATGTTGAAAGGGACTTTAAGAAACAGAGCTTAAGGGTATCATGTATAGTGTGATCCCATTTTGATTAAAATAACAAAAAAAAGATGGGAAAATGCATGATATATGCCTGGAAAGATGTATAAAACAGAATATACCAAATTGGGTGAGAGTCCCGGAAATTTCTACTTTCTAAATCTGTGTAGTGCTGGATTTTGTTGTTGATGATGATGTTTATTTGCTTTTTTTTTTAATAATGAACATATTTTTACAATTTAAAGAGGCATTTATTCCATCCTTCCCCATCCAATTGGATCACTCAAATCTTTCTTGTTTACTCTTTTAAAAAATAGATTTAAAGCAGTTTTCATAAATTTCCTTGACTGCCTATCCAGCATCTCATAACTGTTTCCCTAATTCTTCTGTTTTAAGCCCAATTTCTTAGTTGAAAGCTCATCATCACATATATGAGTGTATGTGCTAAATAATAACAGCTATTAAACAATCCCTATGTACCAGACCATATTCTAAGCACCTGATATGTATTAATCCATTTAATCCTTATCACAACCCTATTATTAACTCCAGTTTACCCACAAAGAAATGAAGCATAGAGTTAAGAGACTTTCTCAGTTTGCAGACTGTACGTATATATAATCCGTATAAAAAATACTCCCCATGCATTTAAACAGCATAGTTGTACTCCCTCTCAACCCTCTCCTCTCAAAGCAAAATAATCCTAGTTTCCATTTCCAATCTTTCGTTTAGGAAATACCAACTGAAAGTATGTCTTGTTTGTATGTTAGGAGAGGGACACGTGGATTTGTTCCCATAAAGGGTTTATAATCTAGTTAGAGGAAACTAGAAACTTCTAGTGGAAACTGGAAACATAGAAACTTTCATCGGTAAGGAAGTGGGGTGCCCCTAATGAGCCAGGTGGATTGTGAGCCGCAGAGGGCACGGCAGACTCGGTGGAAAGTGGGGCCCCAGCTGACCCTGTAGGATGCAAAGGCTGTGTTTAGGCCAGTGATGGACAGACTTGCTCCCAACACAACTCTTGCTCCAGTTTCGGCAAGAAAGATTAGAAAGTTGCTTTTACGTAGCCACTTCTCAAATATGACCAGCTATTAACATTTTAGTGGCTACAAAAGAGTAACTATGTTTTTTAGTTTATTTCTTTGTTGAATAAGAAAATGCAAACAGATTTGGGCATAATCATCATTATCCCAAGGTAATTTTGCTTGGAAAAAAAAGAAAATATGACCTAAAATGATTTTTCCTAAACACATTTCCTGTGTGTCCTCAGGGTTTAAAACAGTTTGCTCACATGTTTTAAAGAAAGAAGCAAAGAAAACAGTAGTGTGAAAGCTAAGATCTATAGAAGTATGCTTGGGGCAATGAGTCTACTGATGTGAGCAGTGGGTTCTAGAAAAGAGTTACGCAGTTTCTTCTGTAAAGTGTCAGATAGTAAATGTTTTAGGCATTGCAGGCCATATACATTCTCTGTTGCAACTATTCAGCTCTGTCTTTGTAGTATTAAAGCAGTCATAGACAATATGTAAAGGAATGAGCATAGCTGTGTTCAGATAAAACTTTATTTACAAAAACCGGTGGTGGGTCAGATTTGGCCTGCGGGCCATGGTTTGTCAATCTCCTCTAGAGGAAAAAGTTAGAAAGGCAGCTAGCACTTTGAACCCCAGTCTAAGAGCTTTTCTTTTATTCCCTCAGTGACGTAATTCCAAAGCTTTGTCATCTTTCTTGCTCTGAAGAACCCAACACACATGTATCATTTGCCCCATTTGTTGTCAGATTTCATCCAAATTACTATAACACTTTGCCAGGAATGCCAAACTGTGTTTTTCGGGCAGATGCTGAAAAAATAACGCAGTAAGTTCTACTTTCCTATTGCTTAAAAATGTGCAATAGAGTGCCTTCATTAAGTCAGCCGCATTAAGAGGGAAATAGCAGTTTGTTCTCAGTCTTGTGATAGACGATGGGGCAGGGGCTTCCTGGGTGAGGCAGGGTGGAACGAGCCATTAGACATGGTTAGGGGGAAATCGCGTGCAAGTCTATATGCTATTAAACTCATGTCCAAGGCCAATCAATGCCTTGTAGATTTGATCATAAACCTGAGGAATGTTGGCAGACTAGTCTGTTGAGGGATAATTCTACCCAAGTAAATGTAGGTAGGAACGTTTTGAATGCTGCTGAAAATCCAGAGTCAGTAGCTGTGTTAGTTTTTAAGCTGCGAGAATGCAGTATACCAGCTGCCGGAATGCAGTATACCAGAACTAGAATGGCTTTTATAAAGGGGAATTTAATAAGTTACAAGTTTACAGATCTAAGGAAGTGAAAGTATGCAAATTAAGGCATCAACAAGAGGTTACCTTCACTCAAGAAAGGCCCATGGGTCAGGAACCCCTCTGTCAGCTGGGTAGTCACGTGGCTGGCATCTCCTGGTCCCTTGCTCCTGGGCTCCATTGCTTTCAGCCTCTGTTCCTGTGGGGGTTCCTCACTTTACTTCTCCAGGGCTGGCTTTCATCTCTTGGCTTCCCTTGGCTCTCTCCAGGTTCTGGCTTGGTTAACATCTCATGGTGATGTCTGCTGGGCTCCAAGCATTTCCAAACACCCGTGCCTCTGTTCTCCACCTGTCCGTATCTATGTCAGCTCTGCTGTGAAGTTTCTGTTGGCTCTGAGGCTACTTCCTTTCTGACTCTCTCCAAAATGCCTCCTCTTTGAAAGGATTCCAATAAACTAATCAAGACCCACCTGGAATGGGTGGAGACACATCTCCATGCTTATCAAAGGTCACACCCACAATTGGGCCTGTCACATCTTTGTGGAGACAACCCAATCAAAAGATTCCAACATACAATATTGACCCAGGATTAAAAGAAATGGCTGGGGTACATGGGTGGTTCAGTGGTAGAATGCTCGCCTTTCACACGGGAGACCCAGGTTCAATTCTCGGACCATGTACCCAAAAACAAACAAACAAAAAAGAAACGTCTGCCCTCACAAGATTGAATGAGGACCAAAACATGGCCCTTCTGGGGTACATAACACCCTCAAATGGGCATAGTAGCATTTCCAGTTTTAGCAAATAAAAATCCCGTATAGCCAATTAAATTGGAATTTCAGATAAACAATGAAAAAGTCATTTTACTATAAGTGACTTATACAATATTATACAATTATACGAAGTGAAATATACAATATTTGGGACATACTTTTATGCTAAAATATTGCTGTTATCTAAAATTCAAATTTAACTGGGCATATTGATTAGTATTTGGCCATCCTAAAAATGAAGAGAGATAATTAAGTAGACTTTTACACTGTATATTGTATAATTATGTTAATTCATTAGCTATCCTTCACCACGGTTTTTAAATTATTTATTTTTTAATTGTGGAAGTCTAATGGCAGTAGAATCTCATTAATTCCAACCTAACATTGAGAATTTTGATTATTTATGCAAGGGTTTTGCGAAAGTGCACTTTATCCTCTTCGTGAATTTGAAGTGTATTTGTCATTGACAGTACAAATAAACTGAACAAGAACTATTTATCTCCTTGGGAACCTACAAATAGGTTAATTACAATGTGATCAGAGGTGATCGTTATTTAGGCTGTGCTCTTCATTTACTAATTACAGATCATTCTCAGTCATTCATTGAAGACAGAACTTGCCCTGGCAGTCAGGTGCATCTGCCTTTGTCCCACGTGCCCCCAATACTCGAGTGTCCTTGCGAGGCTTCCCTGTTCCACTGTGTGCTCCATAAGGGCAGGAATTTTTGTTTTGTTCACATTTTCTTTCTAGAATGCAGTGCTCGCTATATAGAAGGCACGCTATAAATGTTTACTGGTTGAGTGAATAAATGAATGAATGAATGCTACCTTAATAGTTAAAAATCATCAAACTTTGTTTCTAAGTATTTTACATTTTGAATTAAGAAAATAGTTTGAACCAAGTCTTCCCCATACCTCAAATTTAAGTATAGGAAGTATGCTTCATTATTCATTGTGTAATGGCCTTTGAGAGGCTCACTCTGAAAACATGTACCTGAACTTCCAACTGTGTTTAATAAGAAGAGAAAGAGAGAGAGCCACGTGTATAATCACCGTGAACTTCCTTCTGTTCTAGGACTATTGGTGTCAGCTTTACCAGGCTGCTAATGATATTAGCTGGTTTGAGCCTGCATTCTTCACTCGTCCTTGCCTGCTCCCACTGGCCATGACTATACATACACATGGTACATGCATACTACATTTACATAAAATAAATTCCCTTAGGGCGAAAGAGATGGAAGGGTATTAGGACTGGATGCTAATTGTAGCTCTCACTGGTAAATAATACATTAATGATGAAAACAAATGCAAAGACATTTACACATTCTAAACCACATTGGAATTATTAGAGACCACCATGTCCAAAACATCTGAAAGATGCCTGAGAACCACCAGTGTGGGCTCTAGACAAGTCTTGAGGGACAGGAAGCACGAGTGGTTTATGGGCGGGAAGGTAGCACCAGGATTTCTTTTCCCTGGTATTGATCAGTGTCTAGCTTTGGAAACATATTCAGGTGAGAGTTGTCCTGTTGCCCCCGTGGCTTTTTTCTACTCTACTTCTTCCAGCAGAGAAAAATGGTGACTAGAAACTGGGAGATTAGGAATGAGAGCTCCTGCCCAATTCTTAATCCTCCTCATGTTTCTGCAGTATTTGTCCTAGCAGTCTGTGAGAATTGGGGAGGAGGCACTGAAAACATGCCAGGATTGAAGAGGTGGGCCTGCAGGTCCTTGCACGCGGTCCCTTCTCTTGCAGGTATGACTGTTCCCTTTTGTTCTCCCTTCTCTCCCAGCACCTTGGAAGGTTATTACGTGGACGACGCGCTGCAGGGTCCGGGAGTTTACACTTACGAGGATGGGGGAGTTCTCCAGGGCACCTATGTGGATGGTGAACTGAACGGCCCAGCCCAGGAATACGACACGGATGGGAGACTGATCTTCAAGGGGCAATACAAAGATAATATTCGGCATGGCGTCTGCTGGATCTATTACCCAGTAAGCCTTAGGAGTGTTCACTTCGCTGGAAAATAACATGTTTTTAGGCAAGGCTTTGACTCTTCATAACAGAGAGTAAAACGTATTCTTTATGTTGGAAATTAAGCTGTGAAACTGGAAAGTCGCAATAGCTGAAGCTAACGGTGGAGGAGTCCTGCCTTCTCACTTTGGCTCACCGTTGACTTCGATTGTTGGCCCTTGTATTTTCAGTTACTTTTCACTGTCGTCTTGGAAAGGAATATTAATCACGATTAAAGCAAATTGGGATAAATTCATTTTTTGTGCCTCTGGTCAAGGCAAATATTATATTGTTTTTAATTCCTTGGCCATATAGAACACGACGATGGAATATTTCATTGTTGCTATTAATGTTATTCTCTGTTTCTCATATGTAAGAACTAATCTAGCAACGTCCAATTTTTTTGGCATTACTGCACACTTGATTTTACAATCCTACTTCCTATTACTTAAGGTGCTTTTTCTTTTATATTGCTTAAATTAAGATAATTAAAATTGACTTGTCTTTGAGTTTTTAATAACATTTGGTGATATTGCTGGGTTTATTAGAGAAAAAAGAGGTGGCAGAATCCAGGGTTGGGAATGTATGCTCTAGTTTTTAACTGCATTTCAAATATCTCATCAGTTTTTAGTGAATTTCCAGAAAATGTTTCAGGTAGTAGATCTGCCAAAAAATATTCTACTTAAAATTTTATTTTGTCCAGAGCTTAAATCAAAATATATTATTCCTTACAATCTTCTTATGATGAAAAAGTAGAAATAAAAACAAATTAGCAATTATATATACTAAAGTATCTATTATATATACTTTAGGAGCAGGACACAAGAGAAAATTATAAAGTAGTATTTTAAGGAATAACTAAAGCATGTACAGGTAGGATCTGTGATGGATCAAAAGTCATTTTAGAAATATGTCTAAAAGAACGCAAACAGGAGGCCGGGAAGTGAGTGGAGGTACTTACCAGCCTAGGCAGACTGAAGCTTCCGTTGCTTCATGAACAGCCAGGCTGAGCATCTTTCTGCACAGTGCTGGAGCTGCTGATGTGACAGTGAATCTTAAAGTCAGGGAAAATGGGACTCCATGCCCGGAGCTGCGGACAGGAAAGAGATGAGGCGTGGATTATCAGATTCTTCTATTTTCTGCCATTTCCCTTATGACTATGCTCCATCTAAGTCCCTAGAGGAGAGCAAGGATATACTAAGATAGTGAACAGATTTACCTAGCTTAATATAGTTGTAATTTGAAACCTAAAATTCAGCTACAATTTAGCCTTTAGCTTTAATTATTACCTCATTAAATATTAAAGAGACGCATCTGCCTTAGGAAGGAAGCACTGAAATTTTCAAAATTAAAGTGGTTGATAACACATGCTTTTTATGTATGGCATCTGTCAGCAGTTGTGGGAGCTGGTCGCAGCCCTCTGGATTCTGAAAGGATTGAGAAATAAACGTGGGTGTCCGAATCACAATGTTGGTTTGATTAGGGCAGCATTAGACCAGAGATACGGTGTGGATCCAAAGCTAAAATGGACTTCCTGCCTCTTCCCCTGGGGAAAGGGATGGAGCTTCCCCATGACGGACAGGAATGAAGAGGGGAACAGGTGCAGCCTACAGGCACTGCCAGTTCCCAGGACCCAGGAGAGGGTGAAGGAAACATGAGGCAGGCCACATGGGAGCACCAGCCCATGTCCCATTAAGAGAAATGGGTGGGTGGGTACCAGATTCTCACCAGTCTTCTCACCAAGTTAATGATTACCCCTTCCATGGGGAGGAGCCAGTGAGCAGATGAGAGAAAGCAGCAGCTTCCTTCCCAATACTTCCCTGATTCAGCAAAACAGTTTTTGTGATGTGGGGCCAAAGCACAAACAAGGGGAAGAAAAAATAATGTTTCTCTCTAATGGCATTTATAAGCTCACTCTAAGGGCAGTTTATTTCAAAATTGTACTTTGAGACAGTGATGTAAAGTTTTGATTTAAACATTTATAACTCCCTTTGAAAACAAAATAATTTTTGCTTTATTATTCCAGACAAATAAATTCAACTCCTCCCAAACCAGAAGCTGAAAGCATTTAAATGAAAATGTGTGAAACACTCAAAGGCGGAATTCTGTTATCAACAAACAGTAATGGTGATGATGGCTTGCGTTAGCTGTGGCGTGCAACTAATGTTCTCACACGCTTCAGCCTGGCAGTCATCACTGACGGCCTGAAGGCACATCTTGCAGGAAGTATCCTCCCCTTTTATGCTGGATTATTAAGAATTAACCTCGGGAGGAGAAAGAGCAGTGAATATATTCCTAATGCACATTCTAGCCAAGAAAAGTGCCCCCAATCATTTCTCTTTTTATGGAAGTGCTGATTTGCTTTTTAATTTCCAGACTTTTTCTCCAAAGAGCGATTAGATGACTTGAACTGTAGAAATCACCTACCTGGTGTTCTTCATTCCTGTTGTCTCTTGGGCAGCGGCATTTGGAATCGCTCAGAAATCAGCACTGATTTTGAGGAGCTGTTCCTATAGCCTTTTAGTTGGGGAATAATGAAGCTTTTAGAAGATGTCACGCCATTGCTATTGTTATATCAAACTCAAAAAGCTCTTAAATTCCCAAAGGCACACCATAAAGGCCTTATGGATGGAGGGGGGGAAAAAAGAAAGAAAAAAGAATACACTCTCTCACTCCCTAGATTAGATGATTTGTCACTTCTTGGTATCCCATTTCAATTCCACAAGTATTTGTGGGTTACCTACCATGGCCCTAGCACTTCGTAGGGTACAGCTCTGTATAGGAACCTCTACCCTAATTTGCTTAATGACCTTTGGCAAATGAAGTGAATGAAAGAGTTAAACATGAAGCAAAGCCGACTCCTTTCCTGGAAAGAGGCTGGAGGGAGCAGTGAATAAGAAGAGTGAGAAGAAAGAAGAGGATTAAAATTTAGTTCATTATTTTTCCCTTTCTCTTCAACTTGAAAAAAAGGGTGATGGTGCAAAGTTCTCATAAAGACAGAAAAGCAGTGTCCAGAAGTCCTTTGTTTAACTCTTAGAAGATGCAGACAACTATACCTTTACATATGTACACTGAATTAATCCTTAAGTACATTTTGAGCTAAGGTCTTTCTGAACAGACCAGAAATTCAAAATTTGCTATTGGGAAGTGCGATTATAAATATAGCAGAAAGACTGTCTTGCTACAGAGCTGTGTCATATTTGAGTTTGGCCAAATGTAACCCTCAGCTTCATTTCCTTTAAATGTTTCTAACTAATATTACAAATATAACATTTGTTTCTGAATAACAAACCGAGATAGAGTATCAGTAAATCATCCAGGATTACATAGTAAATAATGGAGCAGCTCCCTCTCCAGCGCTCAGTCAGGCTCGCCTCCTTCCTATGTGTGTAACATTCTAGTGGGACATTTGTAAGGGAGTAAATGGAGAGATATGCACCGTGCACTCCTTTGTGTGATAATTTCCAAGTTTGTAAACTGTTATGAGCTAGATTAGTGCCATTAAGAGTAGGAGTGCCGAAGAGAAATTTCTTGAACTCATGCTATATGGAAAAATACTATATATAATATTTTCTGGTTTTTGGTTTCTCCCATCAGGATGGAGGAAGTCTGGTAGGAGAAGTAAATGAAGATGGGGAGATGACTGGAGAGAAGGTAGCCTATGTGTACCCTGATGAGAGGACTGCGCTTTATGGAAAATTCATTGATGGAGAGATGATAGAAGGGAAACTGGCCACTCTTATTTCCACTGAGGAAGGGAGGCCTCACTTTGAACTCATGCCTGGAAGTAAGTGGACTCTGGTTCAGATGGGTTGCTCTAATTCCAAAGCAGGTCGTTAGGGATACTTGAGAGAAGTTTCTTTTCTTCTCCACATAGTGTGTTATGATCCAGTTTTGCTGCATCACAGAACCTTCAACCTCCCACTGGTCTACAACAACAAACACAGGTGCTGATAGGCTGTCCCTCAGCGGGGATGGGCTGGCCTTGGCTGGGGCGCGCTGAACTTGAGGCTTCTGGTCAGGCTGGAGTCAGCTCCACATGTCTTAATTCAGGTGTCCTGTCTGAAGGACAGTGGCTGGGGCATGAGTTTCTCACGGTGGATCACAGGAATGACAGAGTGAGATCAGAAACTGGTGATGCCTCTTAATGCCTCAGCTTGGAACTTGTCACACGGTCTCTTTCCCCTACTTTTCATTGGCAAAGCAAGTCTCATGGCCAAGCCAGGATCAGTGAGAATGGAATAGACACCACACTCTCTACACAGAAAGTTCACGTGATGAAGGGCACCGATATATAATTCTAATATGGGGGAAGAAATGAGAGCAGTAACTCAATCATTTTCAAATGGTTTTGCCTCCAAAGCTGAACTGCAATTTATGATACTGAAGATCCAAAAATGAGATCTTCAAGTTGATGCACCTTGTAAAATTGATCCAGCCTGGAGGGATACAAATGTTCTAAAAAATGATCATGGTGATGAATATACAACTATGTGATGATATTGTGTGTGAAGATTTAAAAAAGGAGGAGGAGGAGTTGTAACAAAGAAGATAAGATTTAACAGATGAGTATTAGTGCTGAATCGTAATACTGGTATTTCTTTTTGTCTCCAGTGTCTTGGAGCAGCTAGAAGGACAGACCTAAAATAGTGGAACTGTAACCCATACCAACCTCTGAAATCTGTTCTATAACTACTTGTTACAATGAACTCTAAAATTTTTTTTTGTCTTCTCCTCTTTCTTTTTTTTTTTGTTTAACTTTTTTTGCTTTATAATATATATATACAAATCAAAGAAAGAAAAAAGCCATAGTTTTTAAAGCACTCTTCAACAAGTAGTTAAGGCCAGATCCCAGAGTTTGTCATGGGCTACCATTCCATCCTCTCAGATTGTTCCTTCTAGCTGCTCCAGAACGTTGGAGCCTAGAAGGAATAAATATTTTTTATCATCACAATTGACTTTTTTTTGTACTCTGAAATTTATTGTGTTTTTGTATATATGTTATATTTCACAATAAAAAATTTAAAAAAAAAGTTGATCCAGCCTGCGCTCTGACTGGGGGAAAATTAAGGCACACTGGCATTACCTGCCCTCGCCAGAGCCCAGCATGTTCCGTGGAGCACAGCACACATGTTACATGAGTGACCAAATAGACTCCATATCAGAAGAAAAAATTGTAATTCCTTTCAGGAGTGTGATCTGCCGCACTAAACTTTTTTTCTGAATATAAAATTATTTATTATAGAAAATCTGGAAAACAGAAAAGTATGCAAAGAAAGTCGGGATTTTGTACTTTGAGTGGCACAACTTAAGAAAGCTGTTTGAATTGTTCTGGTTCCGTGAAAATAATATATAGATATATATTTACCAATAAAAGTAGGTTAGAAAGAGAGGAAAAAAGAGGGAACAAATCTAGGCACTAATAGGCCTAGATATTATCAAGCTCTTTGTGATCTGAAGGAAAATCTACAAAGGAAGATTTTTCCAAAACTGAGAATCTAACATTTACATTTAGATCCCACCTGAGTTTTTTTAAATGTCTCCATTTTGTTTTTAAGTTAAGAAGTGAAGCAGTTTAGATGTAATGTGGGAACCTGGATTGGATCCTGGACCCCGAAAGGGATATTAGTGGAAAAAATGGTGAAAAACTGAATAAAGTCTGTAGTTAGTTAATAGTAATTTACCTATGATGGTTTCTTAATTTTTGCATGTGAACCATGGAAAAGTAAAAGGCTAACGTTAGGAGAAACAGAAAGGGGTCTTCAGAACTCTCTGTACTATCTTTGCAAATTTTCTGTAAATTTAAAATTACTCCAAAATTAAAGGGTTTTTTTATATATATAAAGTGAAAAACTCCATTCTCTTAATATCTGTCCTCTTGACCCATGTTCTGAAAGGAGATGGTGTTAGAATGTTTTAGTGATGGCACTCGGGTGGGGGGAAGGAGACAGAGGAGGAGCTCATCAGTGAAGCAAGTTTTAAAACTACTGAAGCGGCAGCATTTTTTTGTGGCAAGAGCCCTGAACTTAGAAGTCACATAATTTTAGTTCCAGCTCTAACATTTATGATTTTATGGACAAGGGAAAGTTATTTATCCTTTCAGTATCTGTCTTTTCATCTATAAAATGGAAGTACAAACACCTTTCCATAAAACACCATATTGAAAGTAATGGTTGTTATTAAATTCTTTTACAAAGAACAATTTGAGAAGCAAGAGTGATAATTCTACAGTACGGGCAATGATTTTTCTTAGGACTCCTGGTTGCAAATAAGACAACCTCTTCACATTAATTTAAAGGGAAAAAGATGGCCTTTTTGGCGATATTGGTGAGATTCTGGCAGGCCTGGACTATTTTATGGAAATGTTGAACTATGGAGTATTTCGTGGAAATGTTGAACTATGTAGGCTTCAAGTTCAGGAACCACAGCTGCCTTGGGTAACCCAGAAGAAGATGCGGGTAGATCTTTACTCTAGCATTACTCTGGGGTCATTCCTGCACTTCCTCTTTCAGTTAATCATGGAACTGCTGGCTAGCCAATAGATTCGGTCCTACAGGGTCACGTGACCATCCGTTCCAATGTTTCGGGGAGAGGGTGGGGAAAGGAATGCAAATAGCTCACTGAAAGTACTCCAGGACCTTTTCTCCAAGCGCGTCCTTTCTCTTTAGGCTTTTGTAAACACAGGCTGCTTCTTGGTCACCACCTACGTCCTGCTGATTTTCCCATCTCTGCCTCTGGCTGCAGTTTCTTCTAGCCTCATCTCTTCAACCCTCCACATAGGGATTGCTTTCCCTGGCTTATTCCTATCCCATCTCGAAGGCTTGGCTCAGCCCTTAAAATGAATGTTTGTGGAGTGAACAGGTAAATTCTAAACAAAGGGCATGGCCTGAACTATAGAGGAAAAGAAAGGTGCTGGATGCGTTCTCTTTGCCTAGGGCACAGGCTGTGTCTAACGGAGTAGAATAAGGAACCACATTGGAAAAGACGGAATAACCTCCCTGAAAACAGGAACAGATGCTACCCATACTTGTGTCCCTCGCAGCCCTAGCACAGTGCTTTACATGTAGTTGGCACCTACTGCCTTTGTGATGAAAGTTTTAGTCTAAGGAAGGCGAGAGAAGCTCATAGAAGAATTTTCTCATAAAAGAACATGTATTCAACAGAATAGTTTGGTAAAATAAGTATGTTTTTCCCCTTTTTGAACTAAATGCCTTTAAAGGATTGTGTGCCGGTGCTCACCAGTTTGCTCTCCAATCTGTTCCGCATCCTTTCTCTGCTCAGCTTTTATTCTCAGTGGCTTCTGTCCCTTGCAAGTTGCATTTCCCAGGCCCCTATGGCATCTAGCTTCTGGCTGAGGTTTGCCAAAGAGAGGCATGGCAGGAAACAGAGTGAGTGGGGCAGGGTGGAGGAGAAGCCTGCTCTTTGTAGAGCAGTGTCACCAGCAGTGGCCCGTCTCCTCCTGCTTCCATCTCCCCCAGGAAGGCCCATCATGGTTCCAGCTTCTCCCGGCTTACCCCAGCCCTTGGACTACTATATCACCCCTCCTTTTGGGTTTTGGTTGGACAGAGAACCAGAAAGAGGGTCAGGAGGGCTCAGCCATTGATAACCCCTAGGGAGATGCCTAATGAGTTGTTGATGATGTCCTAGTGCCCAGCCTGAACTACCCTTGAGCTCCAAAACTTGCGGTGGTGTTTGGTTCTCACCTTGTAAGCCTGCAGAGCATCAGATATCTTCATGGTCACCTGTGGACTATTATGGTCTGTGGGTTCTCTTCTGCTGATCCATTGCAGAGAACTAATGTTAATTCTGTGTACCTTAGCGTCTACAGTAAATTACTCATTGGCTCTTGATACTTTTTAATAAAAATGGCATGGATTTGTGAATGCTTTATGAAAAGAAGCTCTGCTCTCCTTAATCCTGGTGAAACTGAATGTTTACTTTTAGTGAAGGGAACAACTTCCAGTGCTGGATCATTGGATCCCACAGACTACACCTGGTGTGAAAAAAAAAAGGAAAAGAAAATTTAAAAACCATTGTCCAATCTAACTTGGTCAAAGATATCTCAAAAAATATATATCATGGCCAAACATCTTCTTGGTTAAAAAATTGAATTATTCGGGCATGTTCTAAGGCATTTCAATAAAGAAAATGCAAGAATAAGGCTTTTAAGAGATGCGTCTGATAGATTTTCATTAAGAACTGAAAGTAAAACTCAAAAGCAAACCTAAAAGCTATTCATTTATATTGAATAATTTCATTCTAGGTGTTATAACTTGAATAGCATTTTTAGCTATTTAACTCTCTTATCCTGTGGATAGAGAGAAATGTTTTAAGTGCTCTTCCTTAACTCTATACCCTACTGATATTTTTGTTTGCTTTATAGGTTCAGTGTATCATTTTGATAAGTCGACTTCATCTTGCATTTCTACCAATGTTCTCCTTCCAGACCCTTATGAATCAGAGAGGTAATTTTCTTTCTGCTATGATTTTAATTGCACTGTTTATCTGAGGTTAAATAATCCTGGCGGTAGAGACTAATGCCTCTCTGGCTCTCTGCTCAGGCCAGGTTCCTGAACAGATCCAGCTCCTCATTAAAATGTACTGTTTCTTTGTAGATACCCCAAAGAAATATTCATATATTCTTAGGAAGCATGTGTTCATTCTCCTATAAAATCTGTTCCTGTAAGAGAGTTTTCCGTCCATAAAGCATAGACAGCCCTTGTTTTGTCAGTCTCCAATGAAAACCTCTAGATAGAAAGATCAGCCGGACCAAGCAGCCAGCTATGCCACACCCAGGCATCCCCTCTCTGGGGACACTGGTGCCACAATTTGCACTGGAGCCACGTGCTGGCTTCCAGGACTGCATTTCATAGCACTCGCCTTGGCAGGGACTACAATGCCTGGTTTTCTTCTTAGTCCAAGATGATTTCAGTATCCACTAAAGGAATACAGGAGTGATATAAAAAATATGAGAAACATCACAACATCCCCGCTTATAAGTTACAAGTTTCTGATTCTATAAGCACACTCCCAAGGTGTCAAATCCTGCCCCATTTCGTCTCTTATCAATGAAGTTAGCTAGACTCTAGCTCTTGGTTTTTGATATGGCTTTCTTTCTCTGGTACCTTGCCTGGGATTCTTATTTCCCAGCAAGTGGCCTGTTATGGCTAAGGGTATCATCCTGATGGTTTTCTCTTTGCCTTACTCTTTGTAAGATTACCATCCTCTTAGTTTCTGATCCATGAGTAAGTGGCAGAGCTGTGGTCTTTGGCACAATGAATGGCCCCTTCTTTGATATGAGGTTCTGTCCCATTTACAAAGAGAAGGGTTTGGTCTCTTTTTGGCCCCAAAACACAACAGTGCCATAACTATGTGCATTAGGCTTTATTTTTTCTTTGCAGTGATAATATGACATAACAATACCCTGACAACTGTCAGTGGTTTACACAAGTAAAGATTTTATTGTACTTTTATGATTCTGTTAGTAGGCCAAAGCTCAGCCGCTCTTGATTGGGTTCAACTGGGCTGACCTAGACCAGGCTAGACTCCAGCTTCCAAGTTGGGTTCAGGTGTGTTTCACATGTCTTTATTCCAAAACCTGGGCAGAAAGAGCAATAGCTGGGGTGTCTTCTTTCCAGGGAGAGGAACAGAACCTCTGGAGGAGGCTGGCAGAAACTTTCCACGCCCCTTCGTACCTTAGACCTGGCACACAATCCCACCTGCCCACATTCCAAGAGCAAAGCAGATCATATAGCCAAACCCTCCATCAGCAGGACAGGGACATACATGCATCTCCTCAGAGGGAGAGCACCACATGGCCACCTGGCAAAGGGGCCAGATACATCATTCTATCCCAGGGAGGACACAAAGAATCGGAAACAATAATCATTCTACCAATTCATAAAATAAGCATAAGATCCATGTAACAAAAATTACGGCTGACCAGGTATAGGAGTCATTTCCTCCCAGCATCCAAATAGCATCCAAATAGTTGTTGGTGAAGCGTACCCTCTCTTAGTAAGTCCAGTTCCAGAACCACCAGCATTGTCTTTTCTTCTTCTAAACCATCGGCTGGCAGACTTTTTCTTGAAGGGCCAGATACGTGTTTTACGCTTTGGGGGCCATATGGTTTCTGTCACAGCCACTCAACTCTGCTCTTACAAGTGCAGAAGTAACCATAGATGATACCAAAGAAACAGGAGTGGCTGTTTGCAATAAAATTTTTTTTTTTTTTAATTGGCAGCAGCCAGATTTAACCCTCAGGCCATAGTTATATGTTATAAATCCTTTTGTTGGGAAGTGCTTATTGGATATGTTTTATTAACTCTGTTTATTACTCTTTCTTGGAAAAGATTCATCTTAGGACATAACTAAATATCTTTCCCTTCTATCTGGCATTGGAAAACTTTGGTAGAGCTTTATTTAGCTTTGGGTATGTTTTACTTGTCCAGTAAAACAATAAAATTGTCATTCACTAAAACTAAAACATTCTAGCCAAAAAAAAGCCCTTATGTCAAATACCAGGTAGCTTTATGAACATATATAATAGCAATAATCCACTTAACAGTGTGCACATGTTAGGCCCCACTCCTAAAAGAGCCATCATTGTAGTTTTCTTTGATTTCCGATGCCAAAATAGTGTTCTTTGCTAACTCTTGCCAAAATGTTTCTTCCTGCCTGCCTCCTTCCTCAATACATTACTAGGAGCTGACATTCTGAATTCAGTAGCCATAATAACATTTGGTGGGGCGGGGGGTCAGTGTAGAGAGTGGCGTATCAAACTAAAAAAGTTGCAATCTTTTTTTTTTTTCTGTTTAGGGTGTATGTTGCTGAATCGCTCATTTCCAGTGCTGGAGAAGGACTGTTTTCCAAGGTAGCAGTGGGACCTAACACTGTTATGTCTTTTTATAATGGAGTCCGAATTACACACCAAGAGGTGAGAGTGAGGTAGAAGCAGCAAGTCGACTTGATTGGTTAAAGGACTTTGTTTCATGTACTCTTAATTTTCTCCATGGTCCCTTAACTTTCCTATTCACTAGAAATATAAAGGAACGAACGGATTAGCTTTTTTGTGTGAAATTGTTTTGCTTATCTTTATGTTGAGATTTAAAATGATTTTTTTTATTCCCACAGCTATTTTATAGAAAAAATAGGATGGTACCATCAATGAGACAGAAATTGCTTTGTGTGATATTGTACCCAATGCCTGAACATTTCCGATCCAGTCGTTAGAGGGAGAGAGTACTTTATGGGAAAGCCCTCTCCTTCTGAGTGTGCCAGAATCACGCAGTGGCCTAAGTCTTGTCAGGAAGGGCTCAATTTCCAAAGAAATTAAGAAATGAAAAGTTAAAGAGTTGAAAGCATAATCTTCAATATATTTCCAATATTTTACATAATTTTGGTTTTGTTCCTTCACTTCACAGTTGACTGCCCTAAATGTCTGCTTAAAGACAAAAATCAGGTGCTTTCAGCACACTTACTGAGCTCCACCTTGGTCTCCCCTGTATTAATTTCTTGTATTAGCTCATCGCTAAGATTCCACATTTGTGTTTTTATCTTTGCATTTATTTCTATGGAATAAGGGAGGAAAGGCCATGAAATAGTCAAGTTAATGCACAGAAGATGGCAGTGCCCTTCACAGCCAGTGACCCCATGCGGTGGCCAGCCCTGTCAGCAGTATGTGCAAGTCCAAAACTTCCCCGCCTGACAGGTGGTTTTGGGATATTGATATAAATTTAGTCATTCAACAAACATTTTACCGATGAGGAAACTGGAGTCCAGAAAGATTAACCAATGTTGCCAAGGTCACGACGCTAGCAAATGGCAGAGTTCAAGTAGGGTTTCAACTAGCAGAATCTGGCTCTGCTGAAGTCCCCTCTTACGTACTGTGGAAATGAGTGAGACCCCTCTTTGCCCTCGTGAAGTTCAGAATCTGTTAAGGAGATAAGAAAAATACTAACAACTAATGGCAACATAAGGTAGATGGTACCAAGTGCCATATATAAATAGCATATGAGCATTGCTTCACTTTTGGTCACTGCTGCAGCCCCTGCATCTAGAAGTGCCTGGCATCTGATGACAATCAGATGAAAATAAAAACACAATTATAATTTAGAAGTGAGAGAGATGGTACATCTCTGAGACTCAATAGTTTTGTGTGATGAAATGGTTCTGTTTGCTCCAAGGCTGTTGTGCTGGCATTAACAGATCCTGGGGGCTGTTGGGTTGGGAGTGGTGTGAAGGGGGGAAGCCCAGTAATTGCACTGAAGATAGTGAGCTCATTTGCAGGTAGGGAAGCTCAGTGGCAATCAGTGATGTCTGCGGGCCAGATGAGTCGTCCACACGTAACAAAGGTATAGGACTTTCCTGGGGGGCATTCTTGCATTCCTTGTATTTCTGATTCCATGTGATGTTCTTACCTTTGCTTTCCCTTTGCCTTCCCTTTGGCTCAACTTCTTCACCTACTTTTAACTCAACTTCTCTGGTGGTCTTTGTCTCTATCTTCATAGGGGACCTTAAATCCTTTTTTTTTTTTTATCCCCTATATAAAATAAGGGAAAATCAATAAACAGTGAGCTGAGCTGCCTGGCGCTGCCCACTATGACATTTTGCATCCTCCCTGTGGGGAGAGATGCCCTGGGTTCCTTCCATGCCCTGGCAGTCACACCAGGAAATAGAAGGATAAATGAGTTACTATCGCTGGTATAAGTCTGAGCTCTTGGGGTGTTAAAGGTCCTGTCTAACGCTCACTTTTTTGTTCTCTGGCAGGTTGATAGCAGGGATTGGGCCCTTAATGGGAACACTCTCTCCCTTGACGAAGAAACTGTCATTGATGTGCCTGAGCCCTACAACCACGTATCCAAGTACTGTGCCTCCTTGGGACACAAGGCAAATCACTCCTTCACTCCAAACTGCATCTACGATATGTAAGTGTGACAGGTCCCTGCAGCTGAAGTGGGCATGTTATGGGTGCTTTTCCCACCTCAGATAAAGGCTGGTCTTTGACCACATCGAAAAATAAACCATCGGTCCACTGCCAAGGGCCTCATGGTTAGTTGTTGAGACCCAGAATCTAAACAAACCCTAAGAAATGGGAAAGTGATTGGAAGAGCAACAGTGCTGTGGAAATATTATGTTTAGTGATTGCTGTTTTGTTCCTGCTTTTTGTGTCCTATTTCATCATTCAGAGGGGATAGTGTTAGTTGAAATAATAGAAAAACTGAAATTATGCTGCACAATGAGGAAGATTAGGGAAATTTTTTATTCTGTGGAAAGAAGAGGAAAATAAAACCCTAAGCCTAGGGTAAAATCTCTTCTCAGTATTGGAAGAGAACTATAAAGTCAAATAGTGCCTATTGGCATTAGAAAGGAATGAAGTTCTAATACTTGCTATGACGTGGATAAACCTTGAAGACATTATGCTAAATGAAAGAAGCCAGCCACAGTAGATTACATAGTGTGCATTTATATGAAATGCCCAGAATAGGCAAATTCATAGAGACAGAAAGTAAATTAGTGGTTGCCAGGTGCTTAGGGAAGTGGCAGGAGGAGGGATGGGTGAAGATGGGGAGTGACTACTGATGGGTGTAGGATTCTTTGGAGAAGTGAAATGTTCTGGAATTAGATAGTGGTGCTGGTTACACAGCCTTGCGAATATCCTAAAAGCTACTGAATTGCAGCACTTCAAATGGATGAATTTCAGAGTTGCGAATTATATCTCAATAAAATTGTTATAAAAAATCAAATGATCCTACCACCTTCTCAGAGTTGGAGCCTCCCCTTCCAGCTAGTCATTGAATCTCTGCTTGGAAACCTCCATTAGTGAAGAATTTGCTGTTTCCACCAAAGCAGCTGTTTGGACAAATGGAAGTAGAAATTATGAAATTAGCTTTGGGGCCCTGATAATTTGGAAGTTCTTTCTACTGAGCCCAAATGATTTCTGCATCCAGCCCTCAGTGCTAATTATTCCCCTGCTTTCTTATGCACAATGTCAATCTCTCTTCTACATGGAAGCCCTGTAAATGTTCTTGTAGTTTTCATGTGGAACCTAAAAGTTCTCTTTCCAAAGGCGTCATCCCTAGTTTTTCCTTCTATTCCTTAAAGGATACGGTTGGGATTCTTTGTACCATTGTCATTGTTCTCCTTCGCTTGGCCTGAGATTGCGTCTTACTTTGGGGAGCCAGTGAGCTCTGTGCAACCTTTTCAGGTCGGTTATAGCTTGCAGTCCCTCAGTTCTCAAGCTTGTTAGCAGGAGCAAGATTAGATCCTGTGCATTTAATCTGTGGGAAAATTGCCAGGATTTAGAACTTCCTCAAGTATCTTCTTGCATCCCTGAGGTGGTTTCAGAATTGTTCTGGCAGTGGCTTGCTCTCCTTGGCAGCCAGAAACAAGCACTGGAGCTACAACTTCTGTCTGAAGGGCAAGTAGAAACAGCAAAGGACATGTGTCATATGAAAGGAAACCGACACCGCTTCTGATGCTAAGAATTCATAGCCAGTGTGAATTAGGCCACAGCAACTTTCCAAGCTGCAAATAGACTAATAACCTTTTGAAGCAATGAGAAATAATGATAATAAATGCTATTTAGACCACTCTTTTTTTTAAGATATATTAGTTCTATGACTTCATTACAAGGACATGATTTTTCTCACTGAGAAGAGCCCAGAAGGCCAGAGAAGGTACCGTTTGTGCAAAATCAAGTTTCTGTGCTATGCAGGTTTCTTTTGCAAGCCCAGTGTGATCAAATCTTAGTTTATCTGGAGTAGTGAGAAAACTACTTGAATAATAACCAAATGTTAAATTCATTTGTTCCTCGGATAGTTGGTATTTTTGTGTATACTTTAACATAAACAAAACAACACTTCTATAAACTGTTTTATCTATAGTCTGATAGAAAATACCAAAGGGACAGATAAGCAAGGGTAAGTTTTCCTAGCTGTAGATAAAGAGAGTATGTCGACAAGGGGCTGGAGCCCTTGGTGCAGAGGTTTGGTTTGATGCTGACAGTGCAGCTGGTGGTTGCAAGCCCTTATCCTATGTGGGATCCTGTGCTAAATGCCTCTCTTTCATTATCTCTTTCCATGGTTTCAGTAAGGAAGCCACTGTCACTGTCCCCAAACACAGATGGAGAGCTGTGGGTCCTGCAGGCACAGTGGTCAAGAGCTCTTTATTTATCACTGTGCCTCCTGCCACCTTGAAGAATCAGTACCAGATGCTAATTATTTCAGTTGTTTGTTTTGAGTCTGTCCAGTTTGTATGGTCTAAAAACAATGATATTGGGCAAGAAAAAAGACAATACATAAAAGAAGCCTTAGGCGCAGAAATTCAACTACGGATTTTTTTCAGTGTACCCAAATAGTAACTTAACCTCCATTTCAGGAGCTTCTGGTTTCTCCCTTTTTTAAAGTGAACTCTGTGAATTTGAAGACAGAGAATTAATGTTTTAAAAAGGAATCCCTGAATCTCTGGTCCAAGAAGCTCTGTACACACACACACACACACACACACACACACACACACACACACACACAGTCACTAAATTAGTTGAGTCTTCACCTTGTGCCAAGCACTGTGCGAGGTGCCTTATGTATGTGATCTCATTTTGTCATCACAAAGAACCCTGAGGAGGGTGGTACAACGGTGGCTCAGTGGCAGAGTTCTTGCCTGCCATGCTGGAGACCCGGGTTCGATTCCCGGAGCCTGCCCGTGAAAAAAAAAAAAAAGAACCCTGTGGATATATGCATTCTAGTATTATCATGATTTTACTGTTGGGGAAAATGAGGTTCACAGATGCTAGGTGATGCTTCCAGGAGGAGGTGGTAATACTGAATGCTGGCCCCAAACTAAGTGTGCTTTCCACAAAACCTGATACCCAAGCAGGGTGGATATAGAGAGGCCACTTTGTGTTAGGCAGCAGGAGTCCTTTTATACTCCACATAAAAGATGTCCCTAAATCATAGTCAACCTTCTTTCCCCACCAGCCAAGTACTTATGCTCATGCCCCTGGGGCCCATCTAACTGAGGAACCAGAACCTTCTCCTTCAGTGTCTCAGCTGCCCTTTGATGTGACCGTAGATGAATGAGATTGGCTTGACCAGATGCATACAAAAATAAAGCTGATGGCATGCCTTACCTACATCCATTTTGGCACCTGTTAGGTGTGCTACTATTACTTATTCATCTGCCTGTTCTCCTGCAGGGAGCTTTGCAGGTGAACAGAGCATGTTAGCCCTCCCTCTGGTTCTGAGAGCACTTGTTGCCGTGATGAGCTGCTCCCATCACAGATGCGTCACAGGGAAGTATGGAGTCTAATTAAAATGTAGGTTCCAATCCAGTGGGTCCGGGGTGGGGCCAAGACTCTGCCCTTCTACCAAGCTGCCCGGTGACGCTGCCGCCGCCCGCCCAGGCGTTGCCCTTCGGGTGCCTGCCCCTGGGGTCCCGGGGAAAACGCGACAGCGTGATGCCTGCCTGCTGGTCTGGCCCGCCAATGACCGTGCTCACTTGATGTTTAGGTTTGTCCACCCCCGTTTCGGACCCATCAAATGCATCCGCACCCTCCGAGCCGTGGAGGCTGATGAGGAGCTCACCGTTGCCTACGGCTACGATCACAGCCCCCCGGGGAAGAGCGGGCCGGAAGCCCCCGAGTGGTACCAGGTGGAGCTGAAGGCCTTCCAGGCCACCCAGCAGAAGTGAACGGCCTGGCTCTCGGGGTCAGAGACCTGGAGTAGAAACTTGGATCTATGCACTACGTTTCTCCGCCGTCGGGACAACCAGGGACTGCTCATGCTGTGACGCCACATCCTCTTACCTTGCATTCGCAACAACTTTCTTGCATACTAACTAGGTTTGACTGTATTACTCATACCAGATTTAAAATTAGCTAGCTTCGCAACAATGTCCTACTGAGAGGGATTGTCGAGCATTTGACATAAGACAGCATGATGTTCTTTGGTGGTTCAAGGCGAAGTCTGTGTCACGTTCAGAGATGCCAAATGATTAAGACTGAAAAAAAAAGGGAAATGGGGCTTTTTCAGTCATTTTTAGACAGTGTTTTTTTTCATGATGTTTTATTTTCCTATGGCCAATGCGCATTGTGTTATTACACTTGCATACGTGCCGCATCGAGGGTAGAGAATTACTACATGTTTATCTTCTCTAAATGTAGTATAAATTTGCCTTTTAACCTTTGATCTGTATCTTTCAGTAGGATGGCTTCCTTTTTTTCCTAGTGAACAGAAGCCCACTTTTTGAGTCATTTCACTCCTCAGTCCTGTTCCCATCTCAGATATCTTTAACAAGAGAAAACCTTCCAAATGGATTTTGCATCACTGGCAGGTATAGATCACCCTGGCTCTTTCTATATCATTGTTTCATTATTATGTCCTAATATAAAGAGCTGGCTTCATAGGGCCAGGGTATTAATATAGAATTATTATTCTCGCATGAAAACAAAGATATCTTTGCTTTAAGATGTGAGAAGAAATGAATTTACTTTGTTTGCATTAAGTTATGGAAGAGCTGTAATATATACTTTCAGAAAGAAGAGAGGGAAATGAGTACTTCTAAAGCAGTAACTCTGTAGCAATATTGCAATATCTTCAATAGTGCTAGTAATTTTTTCTCCTTGAGTACACACTAAATGTACTTGTAACATAGAGCAGTCTGGCTTGTGGCATTGTGCACTGAATTAAAAAGTAAAATAGCAAACTTGAATTCTAACACAGAATTCAAAAAACAATTTTTTTTTAAATACTATTAAACCAGACATACTGGCCACTAGGTACAAATCAAACCTTGAAGCTGAAACTCTTCAGCATTGTAATTTCAAAGTACGTACCTGCTTCAACGCATTGTAAATTAAGGGTAATGTAACACCTGAATAGTTTTAAAGCAATGATATCAATAGCATTTAAGCCATTACAAGCCATGTGTAATCACAACTGCAGAAATAAGGAGAAAAAAAAAACCTGTTTTTCAGTTTAGCTAATTAGGTCTGTAATGTAACTAGGATTGCGCTACTGAATTCTGAGATTTTTGGGTTTTATAAGTGCCCTCACCACAGGCCATTGCTATGTCTTCTTTAGATGCTTCAGTGTGGGAACTAGAGCAGCATTTGCTCTGACCTGCAGCCATCAGTGGTGGCACCTGTTGCCGGAATCAGTTTTGTCTTGAAAACTGTAGCAGGCCTTCCAAACTGTAGCAGATTTATGAACTCTTGATTAGAGAAGGCTTATTGGAGGTGGGAGAAGAGTGGAGAAACAGACAGAGGGAAGTTTGCTATTTCTTATCAGGTATGTGTTGCTTTTATGAAGAATTTAACAAAAGTGCTTGATCCAGGGCTGCTCAGAACTTTCCGTTCCGGAGGGCCCTGGGCTCAGATTTCAGCCCTCAGGACGTGGACCAGAGAACCACCCTTCCCTGGCAAGGCCACCTTTCCCAGAGGACACACCTTCTCAGCACCCAAGTGCCCAGGCCATGCATCCCTTGCAGCTAGGTGGAAGTGGTTCCAGGGTGCTCCAGTAAGATCCCCATTTGACGGCTGAAACTGATGGTTGCCTCCTGGGAAGGAGTTGTCAGGGCTGCCAGAAAGACCTGCCACAAAGGAAGCGGTATAGAGCTTTTGATAAAAAATGCAAGAGGATGGGATCACTTCTATTCCATTCTGTGAACTGATAGATGGGCAGAGTTTCTGGGCTTGTATTCTGTTAGGTGCTATCATTTGAATGTATTCCAAAGTATGTGACTATCTTCAAGGAGAAAGATGGCTTTAATGAATCTCATCAGTTGGGTTGTGGAGCCAGTTCAGGGAGCAAAGTCAGGGACAGGGTTGCACAGGTTATGCCCCCGCCATCCCCCACGCAGCTCTGCTCTGAGCAAGTTCATTCCTGATGGCGAGACTGTTCGAGGCTGCAATGGAATATAGTTGCAGTTCTTATGGCTGCTCTACTTAGCCCATTCAAATGGAATTTCTAATAGATTTCTTTTTTTTTTTTTTTTTTTGGTGAGAGGGATCGAAGAGCTGGAAACAGTGATTCTGCAGCTAATCAATTTTTCAAATGATATCTTGGATGATAGCATTATGAGCTTAAAACACAGCACTGTGTCT
>PVIY010030653.1:0-30735 GCA_004026745.1 Myrmecophaga tridactyla | reverse complement strand
AATGAGACTCTGTGAATGTGAAAACCTTGTGTCTGATGCTCCTTTTAGCTACTATATCAACAGAAGAGTAGAACATATGGAATAAAAATAAATAATAGGGGGAACAAATGTTAAAATAAATTTAGTTTGAAATGCTAGTGGTAAATGAAAGCGAGGGGTAAGGGGTATGGTATGTATAATCTTTTTTTCTCTATTATCATTTTATTTATTTTTCTGTTGTGTTTTTATTTCTTTTTCTAAATTGATGCAAATGTTCTAAGAAATGATGACTATGCAACTATGTGATGATATTAAGAATTACTGATTATATATGTAGAATGGAATGATATCTTAATGTTTTGTTTGTTAATTTTTTTAATTAATAAAAAAGGTTTAAAAAGTACATGATCTTTTCTGTGGTACATACAGTTTCAAATGATCATACTATCATACTGGGAAAATGAAATCTGGTGGATTTTTGTAAGGATGAGTATAAACCTACCCAGTTATTCTATTTCCAGTTGTTTAGCTGGGAAAAATAAAAAGAAATGTTCATAAAAATGCCAGGACAACAATGTGACAAGAGCTTTATTCATTGAAAGTGCTGGAAAAAGCCCAGGTGTTTATCAAAAAGTGAATTGATAAACAGTGGTTTGTGTATACAATAAAACATTCCTCAGAAGCAAACTATTACATGCAACATGGATAAATCTTAAAAATAGTATGCTGACTGGCGGGAGACTCACAAAATCACTATATACATGGAAAAATAGTACATATATAAAAACTAATTTTTGGTGTTGTAAAATGTCAGAATAATTCCTGCTTCTTAGAAGTATGCTATGAGGCGATAATAATGTCCTATGTCTTGATAAAGGTTTGGAGTACAGTGATGAATACACATTTTAAAACTTGGCTAATGCAAGCAAAATTTGTGCACTTCACTCTCTATATATCTTAAATAAAAATATAGAAACAAAAATAGAATGCCAGTCAAATATATTCATGCTAGAGTATTTAGAGATATTTTATTAGTTTGTGAAATTCAGTTTGAAAAGCATCAAAATTTAAGTTGTTGTCAATGACAGAAATAGAAATGAAATGAAGACAGAAATACAGTAAAATATTAAAGATGCATTATGTCTGGTGGGTATATGAATACATACCGTAACAACACTTTCAACATTTCTCTATGTTGAAAGATTTTCAAAACAATATGCTGTTTTTTAAAAAGCCATAAAAAAGGAGAAGGAAAAAATATTTAGAGTAAAAAAATAAAATAAACTACTGCAGTGTTTTCATTCACAATATTTTTCTGATTTATAAGATGAAACTATAAATGACATTTTTTAGTTTGTTAAATGTGGAATGACTTTGAAATGATATTTTATTTTATTTGTATATGTGATGAAGGCATTATTATAGGTAGAAAAATAAGATAACTTTATTTCACTGGAAGACATTTCCTTCACCCCACCTACTGGAAACCAGGATGACAAATTCATCATAAACTAGAGGGAATGGGAAACACAGAGTCTGCAATTGGTCATTGAAAGTTTTAGCACCAGCTGTCAATCCTCGTGGCTGCAAATATTTTAGATATTGACATTTCAGGAAGATATGATGATATTGGTTCAACATGTATACCACATTATGTCTAACATATTACTCTAAGTACACAAATATCATCCTCAATCTGGTAACTTAGATGAATTTTGATTAAAATATCCTAATTCTCTGCCCGACACCAGGATCAGCAACAAGTGATCAGTGCCTTTGTCTCTGGGTTCTAATCTTACCTTTTCAGGGCCTTTCAACTAGTTTTCAATTGCTAAAAGACTTATCCTCGTCCATTTGCTACTTCTAGCTCTACAGGCTGTAGCTGTCTCCTATAATTGTTGCCTTTTCGATTCTTCAGTGTACCTCCTTTTAATTTACCCTGTCAACCCTGGTACCTGTTCAACTGATTCTTTAACTGAACTTATCTTTGTTGAAAAAACTGGTATGGTTTCTCTATTTCTTACTGGTCCTGGACTGATACAGAGAATTTTTGGAGCAGCCATCACTTTAGACTTAACTTAGTGTAAAAATTTGAGGGTAGAAAATAGGGAGGGAGAGGGAGAAGGAGGAATGAGGAAATGAAGTATTGGTACATGAGCTGGTACATTGTAAATGTATTAATTTGAAGTCCACGTAACTGAGAATTTTCCTCAAATCATGAGAATGTGATAACTTGCTGAATTTCATCATTTGAGGATAGGGTATAGCAGCAGAAATGGAGAAACATCAAAAAGAAACTCAATTCTTTTGCTTTGGATTATTGTTTTTTGTGAGAAGGTAGGGGAAAAAAGTAGGAATTTATGCAGTGTTGAAATGGTCTCTATTAGATGATCTATTATAGAATAAATGATATAGAAGTTCCTACAATATCTTTACCCAGAAGTTGTTCCAACCATATGTTATTGCAATTGGATTCTGGCATTACTGGGGGTCCCAACAATTGGAAGTTGCTATTCAAATGTAATGACCAAGTACCGTGGATGCTAAATATCCTGAAATACATAAACTCTCCAGAACAATGAAAAATTGTTCTTTCCCCAATGTTTAATGCCATTGCTGCTGAGAAACACCATACCAGATACTATTTTTAGCATTTTTCCTATTAATATATTTTCCTCAAATCATTTCTTTGCATTTTATCTTATTCATCATAGGGCTGAGATAATACAGTAGAAAAAGCATTTAATGAATCTAAAAACACTAACTGAATAAATCCTAGGCATGAGAGTCTTGAATTTGGTAATATATAACTTTTACCATTACATAAGTACTTTTGATAAACCTTCAGTTGGGAAAGGATTGATAGACTAATATCTCAAAACTGTTTATAATAAAACAGTGATAAATATATGCAGATTTTCTTAGTAGAATCTAGCACTTTTTAAAATGTTTGCTTTAGAAATAGTGTAAGATTTTGAGTTCATTTCTACACAAATTTCCTGCTCATTATTTTCCCTTTATAAATATTTAGATGAAGTAGTTAGAATATAAGCCTCTTGGTACAAAGAAGACCTAAAAGATAAAATGCATAGTATCTTAGAAAAAAAATGTGCTAAATTCAAAGTCAATATCTGGAAATACCAGAATTAAAATACCTTAAGGTTTGCATCTGGTCCAGTTATTCGTGTAAGGATTTCAAATGTAGATTTGAAGTAAAGAAATAGCATGTATGCATAAAATTCAGAATAAATGTCATCTACTTGTAAAATATGTGCTTATATTAAAAGTACTCTAGAATGTATGAGAAAAATCTTGTCCCAGTCCTGTCTGGGACAAAACATTTTTGCATCATGTAATTTATAGTCTCCTCTGGAGAGCAATAAATATTCCCTTAAAAGCGTTCAAGTGATTTTCCTGGCAGATTTTAAAGAGACTAGAAATTCATTCTAGAAAATTAGAATTACCCTACCCGGCTGACAGAGCATCCTAAAAATTAACCAGTTATCTATTTAATCTATGACCTTGCTTGTTCTTGTTGTTTGTATTGTTTTGTATGCAAATACCTCTATGAGACTGAACACCTTTGAATTGGCCATTTTAAGAGACTCTATCCTTTATCAATTTGTCTGAAAACTTACTAAAGTACATGGACTTGGCTTATAGATTTTATTATTGAATGAAACTTGTTATAATTTAAAGAAAAATAGCCATTTGCCATCATTAGTCAGTTTTTAATCACATTAAATAAATACTACAAAATTTTAAGTATAGTCAAATTAACATACATGAAGAAAATTAGGAGCAGCAATAGCTCCTTCATGTTGAAATACTAATAAATTCCAAGAATTAAGGGTTATTGACTTTTAAGCAGCCACATTTAAATTTCCCTGTAGCTGTGTTATAATGCAAAAATAATCTTTTCTTACCTGCCCAATTATTTCAGTGTAGTTTTTATCACTTTGCAAGATGATGCAGCTCAATAGGCTTAACTATTAAGCAAATACTACAAAAATAATCTCCCCACTTCTACTGACGTTCACAATGATCTTGTAGTACCTTAGAAAACTGAAACCCAAAAGTGCCATTTATACAAAGTATTTTCATTATACAGTAAATGTTCATCATGTTTATTAGAATCTGTGTTTAAAAATGAATTTCATCATTCATTCTTGGATTTGCAAGAAAAAAATCCCTGCCAATTGTTCATAAGTTTATATACGTATGACAGTTAGAATATTTGTAAGGCAAGAAGCTAATTTACTAAAACTTCGCTGTACTTTCATTTTCATATTTATATTCACAAGGTAGCAATTCAGTCCATTGTGTTTCAGACTGAAAATTTGCTTAGTGAAAATGAGAAAATAAAAAGTGTTATGATATATATTTACAACCTACACTTCAAAGTGCGGACTACAATTAAAAAAAGATTTTGCATTGCTTAGCTAAAACAGGTATCACACAGTGGTTTTATTGTGGTTTCTAACTCAGTGTTGTTTTTCTTTTTCCTTTCTTGTTTTGTATATTAATTAATAGGCTTTTGTATTCAGTGGGTATTAAGAGTCTAGATTCTTAGGCTACATAACTGAAATAATGCAAGATGTGCAAGACACTATCCTAGTGTCTAGAGATTCTAGTCAATGGGTGAAAATGGATGTTTCTGTTTGCTAATGCTGCCAGAAAGCAATATACCAGAAATGGATTGTTTTTTACAATGTGGATTTATTAAGTTACAACTTTATAGTTCTAAAGGCATGAATATGTCTAAATTAAGGCATCAGGAAGATACCTTTACTCAAGAAAGGCAGATCACATCTGGGATTTTACTGTCAGCTGGGAAGGCAAGTGGCTGACATCTCCTAGTCTTAGGCTTCCAGGTTATGTTGCTTTGTCTTCTGATTCCAGTGGCTTTCTATGCTGGCTCTCCAAGTATCTCCAATCCTTTATACAACTGAAAAATATCCCATTGCCTGTATATACCACACTTTGTTTATACATTCATCTGTTAATGGATACTGCGGTTGCTGCCACCTTTGGCAATTGTGAATAATGTCACTATGAATATCAATGTGCAAGTATCCCTGTTGTTCTGGGTAATACCTAGTAACAGGATTGTCAGATCATATGCTAATTCTCCATTTAGCTTCCTGAGGAACTGCCAAACTCTCCCACAGTGGCTGCACCATTTTACATTCCCACCAACAATGAATGAGCGTTTCTATTTCTTCACATCCTCTCCAACACTTGTGTTTTCCTCTTTTTGAATAGTGGATATTTAGTAGGTGTGAGATGCATTGTGGTTTTGACTTGCATTTCCCTAATAGTTAGTGATGTTGAGCATCTTTTCTGGTGTTTTTTAACCATTTTCATTTTCTTTATAGAGAAATGTCTATTCAAGTATTTTTATACTTTCAGGTCCTTCTTTATGCTCTTACAGTGTCTTAATATCCTTTATTTCTTTAGCCATATATTCTTTTATCTCTGAATTGATTTAGAAAATTTGTTTGAATATCTCTGATTAGTTCTTCCAAATCTTCTGTCTCCTCTAAGGTTTTTATTAGTTTCTGTTACTAAGCCATATCTTCCTATTTCTGTGTATGCTGAAGGTCAATTTCTATCTCTTGCTTAGAGAGTTTTTATTGATTGGCTTTGTGTTAAGGCTCTTCATTGATGCTTGGTTCATCTTATTCTAGACCTTTAGAACATTCATGGACTCTTTTAAGGAGATCAGTAAACTATTTAAGACCCATCTTGAATAAGCAAGGGCCACATCTCCATGGAAATAATGTAATCAAGCAAACAGTAGGCCGGCCCCCACAAGATTGGCTTAAGATTAAAGGAGCATGGCTTTTCTGGGATATGGAACAGTCTCAAACCAGCACAATGGAAGTGTATGTTTAGAAGCAGCCTGCCATCTTCTATAAATTTGAGGACCAGAAGAAACACCTAATTGGGACATTTAACCAAAATGAGGATTACAGGTCATGAAAGGAGATGACATCAAACTGAGTATTCTAAGACAAGAAGGAGAAAAAGTTGGGAAGTAGGTGGGATGATTTCCAGGCCAAGGGAGCAGTCCATGCAGAAATATATAAAGGATAATTAGTTAGTGATAATATAATTAAAGCTCTGTATGATCTCAGCCTAGTTTTTCATTTCAAATTTTCTTTCTTCCACTCTCCTCTTAATAATACTTGTGAATTATTGACATTCTTTCTGCTTCTTGAACAAACCAAGCTTGTCCTAGCCTCTGGGTCTTTGAATTTTATCTTCCTTTTGTTGTGTGGCTCTATATCTTTGCATGATTGACTTCTACAGTTTATTTCTTGGCTCAGATGTCCCTCTTTCTGGGAAGTTTTCTAATGCTGTCCTTATTCCCTGTAGTAGTTTGGAGCTGTTATGTATCCCAGAAAAACCATGTACTTTTAATCCATTTTTGTGGGTGCAGACCTTTTGTGAGTGAGACCTTTTTTATTCAATCAAGATGTGACCCAGCCCATTCAAGATGGGTCTCAATCTTTTACTGAAGCCCTTTATGAGAGGATAAAAGATGAGAGAGAGAGTTTAGAGAGATATGTCATGGGAAAAGTAAGCAAAGGTGCACAGAAACTGAGTGAGCCATTTGAAAACAGAACCATGGAGAGAAGGACCAGCAGATGTTGCCGTATGATTTCCCATGAAACAGAGGAATCCCAGAGGCCAGCAGCCTTTCCTCAGAGAAGTTATCTTTCTTTTGATGCTTTAATTTTAACATTTTCATGGCCTTAGAACTGTAAATTTTTAAACTGATAAATCCCCATTGAAAAATCCAACCTCTTTTTTATATATTACATTCAGTTTGCTTTAGCAAATGAAACATCCTCCAAACTTCATTACCATCATATTATCCCATTTAGTCATTTTTAAAGCTTGTGTTCTTTTCCAAAATTATCTTTCTTACTGTTTTAATTTTCATTGTCTCCCTCCCCCACCCAGAATAACACTCACATAAGAGCAAGTACTGGATGCTTACTTGCACTGTTTCTTAGCACTTAGAGCACACAAGAAAATTGGTTCTCCAAAAACATGAATGAATGGATAAATGAATGAATGGATGTTACCTTGATGGAATGAGACAAAAGAATTAAATATGTGACAGATAACCAAGGACCTACCTTTAAGATGGCTTTGCATTTGAGGGTATAAGCCTTCATTGAAGAATTTTAGGAGATATATTTGTATTTTTAGAAAGAGTATTGTGACACCTGAGAAAAATCTGCTTCAAATGAGGAGGACAAGCTAGGAGCCAGATGGGATAAATAGAAGCCCAAACTAAGTTATAAATGACATGTAGAGAAGAAAAACTATTTGACAAATGTTGAGGGGATAAAGTCAATTGAACCTATTAGAAATGGCTAGTGAAGAAAAAGGAAACAATGAATAAAATGCTATTGCGTATCCTACAAACTTCTGTAATTATCTTGATTTCAAAATACTTGAAGATTTTGTGTTTTGCTGTGCCTTGTATTTCCATAAAAGTGGAACATATATATGGAAATATGTATAACAGTATATATTTACATCTTGAATTTCTCAAAATATTTTTGATAATTTGGAAGTATAATACCTTTCATATACAGTTTTTATGCAGGCTACCTAAAATTTATATAACTTAAAATTTTAAAATCATTTGAGTATTTAATATTGGAGAATGACATTTATCTTAGAAGGAAACTATGTAAATAAACTAGATTTCTATAGTAACTATAAAATTTTGTTCCATAAACTAATATAATATTGTATTACTTGGGATTCAAATATATTTGTGTTGTAGTTCACCATCACTTAATTATTTGTTAAGTTATTTCAGGCTAAGAGATTTATAATGGTTTATTATTCAATCACTTCACTTATTAAGAAGAACTTCAAAAATGATTCTATACGAATATAACTCTGAATTCAAGACAGACCCAGGTGATTTTTCAGCCTTCTGGGTTTAAGTCAGCAAAGATATTGGCCCAATCCATGGCCTCCTGGGTCTCTGGGCTTTGGAGGTTCTTTCTGAAATTCCTAACCCATCTCCAAAGATTGTGACCAGCCATTCCCCAGGCATCCAGGTCAAGCAGTGGCACCCAGACATGGATCTGCATCACCCCAAATTCACATTTTTCTATCTTGGGACACTCTGACCCTGCATCTTGGTTCATGGGGTTGAAAAGCTATCCTAATGAGTTCCAGGAACCATGCCAATGAGGTTTTCCCAGGCAGGGTCCCAGTTACAGAGGGGCAGCCTTGGAAATGATTGCTTGTCCTTCCCAGCTAGCATGATATTTCTTTCATGGGATTGTGGGATAACGGGCTGTACTTACAGTGTCAAAATGAGTTTTGGTGAACTCTTACTCATGTAAGACACAGGAAAGGTTGAAATCAGGGCTCCAGACTACTTACAGATGATCCCCAACCCTTGGACTTGAGCCATATGTCCACGTGGGCTCTTACTGGGTTAAGCTTTTAAAAAATATTACAAAATTTATACTCATCAACCTGTGCTTCTCTAGTTGAATCTACCATTATCTTTTTTCCTGTACTGCAATAAACTCCTACTGGTATCTCTGCTTCTACTTTTGCTCCAATCATATGTTCCAATCAATTCATGTCACTTCTCTGTTAAAGATTGCAAACAGATTTCATCTCTTATTCGGAAGAAAATATATTGCCTTTTTATCGCCTCTAAGGCTCTAAACTATCTCCTCCTACCCATGTAACATCACCCCCCAAACCCCTACCACACTCTTTCACTTTCATTCTTTCCTTAGCTCATTTTTCTTCTTCCACCATTGACCTCTATCCTCTTAATACAATAGCCAAAGAAACTGTTAAAAACTTAAGTCAGGGGTGGGTAATGGTGGCACGGTTGCAGAGTTCTCACCTGCTATGCTGGAGATCCAGGTTCAATTCCTGGTGCCTGACCATTTTTTTGGCTGTATGGTGGGTTCACATTTCATTCTTTTTGCATGTGACATCCCTTTATTGCCGCACCATTTGTTGAATTTTTGTTTGTCTGTTTGTTTTTTTGGGAAGTGCATGGACTAGAACTCAAACCTGGGTCTCCTGTATGGCAGGCAAGAATTCTACAACTGAACTACCCTCCCACCCCACACTTTGCCTGCATTTTAATCACTATATAAATCCAAATTGTACTGCATTTAAACTAACACCACTTTTTTTTTTTTTCTGCATGGCAAGAGAATCTATAACTAATTCTAACTTTTCTTGTAAACAACGTTTAGAAGTTAATTTTTTTCCTGTCATTTTTTTAATGCCTCCCATATATCATTACTCTTTTCTCAAAATAGGATAGGATAGGGAAGTAGAGAATCAAACCCAGGTCTCTGGCATGGCAGGTGAGAACTCTGTCACTGAGCCACCATCACCCTCCCAAGACCACTTTATTTTATAAGGCAGATTAGTAAATAATATACATAATATAGAAGCAAGCATTTTATTCACCATTATCCTTTACTATCATTTCAAGTGTTAGATTTACTAAAAAGAGAAGTAAATTTATATTTTATAATACATATACATAAATATACACAAATGCATATTTAACTTATTATCTTTTGCCTATTGTACTTGTTTAGTTTTTCAAAGATGATTTTAAGAATTGAATTTTTCTTTCTAGGGGTTACAATCCTACTTTAATTTTTTCTTCTTCCTTAGCTTTGAAGGCTAAACATAATTTTAGGCTAAAATGTGCATCTATTCATTGCTTTATTTTTCACTTTAAAATACATCTGAGTGTTCATTTTTTTAAACTGGTGGCAAGAGAATCTATAACTAATTCTAACTTTTCTTGTAAACAACGTTTAGAAGTTAATTTTTTTCCTCAGTCTTTTTTTTTATGTCTCCCATATATCATTACTCTTTTCTCAAAATAGGATAGGGAAGTAGAGAATGCCCTATTATTGAATGTGCTCATTATACAGAAAAGGTTTATGATTTAATAAGGTCTTTATCCCATCACTCATTCCAAAAAGAGAATGAGAACTCACTTATCCTGAGTATATTCAAGAACAAATTTATTTTGCAAAACTTACGTTAAGACTGAACCTTATCATTTTGTATATGGCTTTCTTCCTATTTCTTCCTAACTGCCCTCTCAAAGAATCAGAAGCAGGGGTATTCCTAGTGAGAACATTAAAATAAAAATGCATTGATTTAAGTGTTTTCAGTGGAAGACTATACACTTTAAATGTTTTAGGGTTAAAGTAAAATATTACATATGACTTTTGCTCTCAAGGAGATAACAATATATCGGGAGAAACAACATATATATATATATATATATATATACCTAAAATAACAAAAGATGATTTTAAGGGACATGGCCAAGGATTTTATAACTTACGTAACAGCATATAAACTAGTTGAATTTGACCCTGAGGTGCCTAGGATCATGCCACATATAGTTAGTAGATAGACTCCAGAGTAAAACTTAAATCCAAATGTTTTCCTAGTGTTTGTACAGAGAGTAATGGGCTCATGCAAGCATATCTGGAAACTCTAGGATACCTGTGATGTTTTGTCCTTGGTCAGCTAAAATTACTCTTTCCTTCTGTGATATATGATAAGCACTGCTCCACTTTCATTGAAGGACTAGTTCAGAAAACAGGGTGACTATTGCTCACAGTCATGCTCTCAGAATGGGGTTTGAAACAATTAATGCCCACTCTGTATTTAAAACCCAAGATTGCTTACTGTAGTATGATACATGTTCTAACTCAGCACAACTCCAAGACCAAAGAATATGCCAAGCAGAAGGTTAACCATAAGTTTTAATTAGGGACTTTCTAATAGAAAAAGATTCTTCCCAATGGTGGCCTGTTGGGAGATGAAAGTCAGCACTTTGCGCAAAACCAAAAAGAAGGAGAGGTGCCAAGGGGAGCTTATAAAGTTCAAGAGTCCCGCGAGATTTGGTTACAATGGAGTTTCAGCAGACTGTAATGAGATTTGGTTCAGCAGAGTCTCATGAGATTTGGTTAGCAACAGTGATTAGGGAAAGGGACTTTTAATGTCTAGCTCTGATCACGCAGGCTGCTACGTGCTTAAAACTTCATTCATTCTTTTTTCCTAAGGTAGGGGTTCATGATCCCTGGGGTGACACAATATGTAATCAAGGAAGCTAAAAGTTAAAGTGCTTATTTATTTGTTAACACCCTTATCAGGTTGACAAGATATAGGCTGGCTGGCATGCTGCATAGATTTTGCACTGAGTATGTGGATTATCTTGCTTATCTTGGTGAGCATTGAAAATATGATCTGATGGCCAGATGCAGCTCTTCTATTATTGCAGCCTTTCCAGACATGGATTTGCTTATGATATGGTTAGACGATTTAATCACCAGAAACAGAACATAATTTGGTTTATCATATTACCAAAAGAACTCAAAATCCACCAGTGTTGAATGACAAATACTTCTGCTGAAAAACAAAATAAGGAACTAAACTAAACTGCAAGAAAGAGCACATTTATATTAAATCTCCTAAAATATGTAGCAGTTGTTCTCATTCTCTCCTTCCTCAAGAAAAAATTAATCAGAAGTATGTCTTTTTTTAGGTAGACTTGATGCACAATACCAGTTTATATAAGGTAGCCTATAATACTCTTGAATGAGATAAGCATGATAGATCTTTCTTAAATTCACACAAGTGAACTAGACTTGTCAGGGAAGTACAGCATTGCCACGATTGGTTTTGTATAGAATGAATCACAAAAGGAGTCAGAAGTATAAAGGAATTATGATTCCTTCTTATCCCCCACTGCTAGTGAATATAATGTCACATGTAAGGACTAGGAGAAACTCCTATATATTTGTGTGTCTGTTCACATTGAAATATAGAGAAACAAAGGGATTAGCAGAGAAAATCACATGAAATCAAAGCCATTGTTGGCCCTAATAATTTAGAAAAAAACATAAAATGATGTTCTAAGTCAGGAATATGGAAAATAAAACTAAACAACCAGCCAAATACTTATTCTGCCATCAAAAAATAAACAGAATTAAATACCAAGCTAAATATGAACCTTAAGTCAAGCTGGCATTTTTTTTTTAATTATTGGGAAAAATCCATGACTAAAATAGATAAATGAACACATAGATAGATGTAGAAGATAGATGAATATAGATAGATAAATAGATAGATAGGTAGAGAGAGGGTTTCATTCATTTTTTTTTTGTATTATTTCCTAGTCATGCAGTGTTTTCACTCCAGTGAACAAATAGATGAATGAAAGATCAAAATAATTTATCTAGCATCCTTTTAAGAACATAGTATGATTAATAGAATATTAGTTTTGAAGGATAATTTTAAATATACCAACCTCATGGTATTCTGTAAAACAAAATTCTGTATAAATGCTTTTATAATAGAAGGACTATTCTGGTTAATGTGAACATAATTTCAGACTATATCTTAGCATATTATATACTGCAGCATGGCTAGTAGACTGTTAGGTAGAAACCTTATATCCTTATAGGGTCATGCTCCATGAGCCATGAAAGCTATTCATTCTGGCATTTTCCACCACCATATGATCTATTTTTTACATAATTCCTTTTAACATTGCATGTTTTTAGATCTCGAATACATAAAGTAATATAGCCCTAGCAATAGCTTTTAGGAAATGTAATTTGAATCCCATTGCCCTTTGCAGGAAAAGCTCACTCTTAATGTCTGACACAAAGTTTTCATTCTTTAGCTTGCAGTAATTGTCCCTTGTTCCTCTCCTTTCACATTGTAAATAATACATTTTTTTCATTTATATTATTAGCTGGATGTTTTAAAATGTATTTATGGTATTAAAGATTTTTCACTTTGTCATATCTCTACAAACTTATACTCACTTGCTCTTTCTGCTTGTTAGTTGGGTGTAACAACCAGGGCTGAACAAGCCTACCTAATTACGTTCCATTTCTTACCTTTATTTTCTCTGAACCTATTTTGCTTTCTCATAGTAAACTATTTATACTTCATTAATTGTGCATTTATAAATAAGAACTACTTACATTCATGAATAAGCATTTCCATGACAGAATATATTAGATATTCAAATATGTTTGTATATTTCCACACTTGAAAATCAATAAAATTTAAATTCACCTCATATTCCCTTGTTTTGTATATTTAAATCAACTTTTCTTTTGTGAATATCATTAGATTTTACAAACTTTCACAAATTGTGGCCAATTTCACTTTATTCATGATTATCATTTATCGTTATAATGTTTGAAGGTCAAATAACGCCAATTTATACTAGTGGAAGCTCATTTAAGCAGACTATTTCTGTCTTAAGACATCAGTGCTATTGAATACAAACATGACTTACTGAAATAAAAGCAGTCTTCCATCCTATACTTTAAAATTTTAAATTAATGAAAAACCAAGAGGTTATCTATTTAATGTGGCTAATAATATTGGTTTTTGGAAATAACAAGTAATATCAGGGTCACATTTCCTCTTATAATGTTTCAAATTCACAAATCTTAGGATGCACAAAAGACTATGTTCTTAAAATAAAAGTAAAAAAAAATCTTTTCTACTTTTTATTTCTTTTATGATGAACACATTTAAATTAATGTAAAAAATCAGGGTGCTTTTTCATGGACATGGCCTTCTAGACTTTCTAATACTGATTTGTGTTTCCTGATATTCATACATGATTTTTGTTTACTTGCATAACTTGTTTCACCACAATTTTATAATTCTACACTCGTTCAGACATGCTGCATAAACATCAGTCCTTTTCTTCATAAGCAACCAATTAGTCTCCTTTTCAGTGCCTTTTGCCCTGACATTTCTATATGGACTGATTTTATTTTAATCAGCCTGATAGTTGATTTCAAACAGCATTTATCCTTGTCTCTCTACTTTATTTACAATCTCATATCTGAATATGAATTTATTTTACTCTCTCTTTTGACTAACACTTTCTATGTGAATAGATTTTTATGTTAACTTCTGTTTCCCAGAGATCTTTGGTGAAATTATTTCACAAATTTCTAGCATCAACGTTTGCTAATGAGAAGTCTAAATCGATGTGATACTCAATTTTAGGGATCCTCTTTGTGAAATCTCTCTCTCTCTCTCTCTCACACAGACACACACACACACACTTACACACACACTTTCTTGATATAAAGAATCCTAATATATTCTTTATATCAACAATTTTGTGTTCTGGAATTGTTGAATAAGTTAAGATTGTCCATTTTATTTGTGATATTTACTTATTTCCTTCAACTGGAGGTCACATGTTCATTAACTTGGAAAAATTTTTCATTAATTTCCTTGACAATTTTCTACTATCCAGTATCCCCAATTTTATTTTTCTGAGGCTCATATCTTTGTATATAGGATATTCTTTATTGATCTTCTCTATTTATTTCATTTTCCATACTTTATCTTTTCACAATTTTGCTTTTATTCTGAGAGATAACTTATTTTTAGATCCTTCTCTTATTGTTCTTTCATTAATTTCAACATTTTATTCTTTAATCTTTAAAAACTGTCTAGTGTTTACTTACTGTTCCTTTTTGTAAAACAAAGAGCATTCTCATATCTGATGGGTAACACATCTTTTCAAATTTATGAACTAATAAGTTAGGATTTTTCCTAATGTCCAATAGTTATCTTTTCTCTGAGGTAAGTGTGTCTATGTATCTTGTACATTTATTTTAAGTATATGAATCTCTTAATATGCTATTTGATTCTTGGATTTCTTTAAATATTTGAGATAGACATTAACAAGTCTGAGTTTTCTCAGATGGGTCATTATTTAGCCCACCATGTTTTGCTTTTACAAATTTTGGTCTTTAACTTGTACAAGTATTAAATTTTGAATGGCATTTTGGCAAAAAAGTAACTTTTATTCTAATCAAATACGTATTAGGTTTCCAGGAAGCTTTAAAAGTATTTCTGTAACTGTAGGATATTAATGTTTAATCAGTTTTTTAGCTCTAGAGTTTCTACCTGACATGCCATTAAATTTTGGTTAAATTGATAACTTTGCCTTACTTATAACTAAAAGCATGAATAATTATTTGAATTTAAAATTGCAGATAAATTTACTTTCTCTATTTTTTAAAGCTATCCCTACCACTAGTCATTAAACTGGTTGGCAAAAATCATTTTTTTATTATCTGTGTGATGTTACCACTTATATTTAATTGACTCAAGAATACATGCAAAGGATTTCATTAGCCTTGTACTTTTTATGTTGATAATGCCTAGAGTCTAAGAACTGCATACATGGACATATATACATATGTATACCAAACTCATGATACATGCATGTTTCAAATGTTTGAGGCATTTCTTTTTGTCTGTAAACCCTTTTATACACTCACTCTCTCCCCATCCGCAAATACTATCAGCTCCTGATCTATTCTTTGCTCTGTATTTTCACTTTTTCTGGGATGTCTTATGAATGAAGTAACAGCATAAAGCCTTTTCAGTATGACTTCTTTCCCTTTGGATGATGTAGCTGAAATTCATCCATGATGATACATGTATCAGTTGTTCATTTCTCCTTATTATTGAGTGATATTCCCTTATATGGATGCACCATAGTGCCATTTGGGGAAATTATAAATAAATCTACTCTAAACATCTGTGCATGTTATTTTGTGAACATATGTTTTCATTTCATTTAGGTATAAACCTAGCACTATGATTCCAAGATCACATGGTAGACATATGTTTTATTTTATAGGAAGTTAGGAAATTGTCTGTAAAGTGGCTATATAATTTTGCATTTCCTCAAAGAACATATGAGCGCTCAAGTTGTTCTACATCTTCACCAGTGGATCATATTATCACTGTTTAAATTTTTAGATATTTTTATTGAGATACCTTCACACACCACACATCTATCCAAAGTGTACAATCAGTGGTTCAAAACAATATCATATAGTTGTGTATTCATGACCATGATCATTTTTAGAACATACGTATTACACAAGAAAACCCAATCATCCCATATCCCTTACCCTTCCCTCTTATTGACCACTAGCATTGCAATCTACCTAATACCTAGACTTACAATAGAGGTAGGTTAACTAAGAGAGTATAATATATACCTTAATTCAGTTGGGTAACAGTTTAACTGAAGTAACATCATCAAATGATCCTATATGCAATGGATTTATACCCACAAGTAGATTAAGGTTTTTCTGGGCAGATGGCTCCAAGCCACTACACCATTATATTCTAAATGTTCTACAATTCTAATTCCTCCTTAACTGAACAGTTAATTAGATCAGTTTCTTTGTTATATGTTTCCATTTAGCTATTTATTTAATACCTGTATTCTTTATGTTATTAAATTGAAGTCAATTTGGCCTATGCAATTTCTGTAGTTTGATGTCCATGAAATTTACTCATTATTTAATAAAAATATGTATTATCTGAAGTAACCAAGTTCTCAATCATTACATTCTGCTTGTTTTATTGTGAATAAACTGCTCAATATATGTACATGTACGTACATATGTATGTGAAGATACTACACATGCATGTATGATACCTATCATCTTTCTGATCCATAGTATCTGTCTCGCTAATATTTAGCTAATGTATTCTCATTACAGTAGAAACTGGTCAAATTTGTAATGCTCAGTCTTTTTTCTTTTTAAGCAGAAGATAAATAATTGTTCTTACTCTTCACTGCTTGGCTCAAATGCATACTATAGAGAGTACTGATGATGTAAAGGAAATCTTTTTCTGGGATCCTGAACTTGGAGATAGATGTCATGATGTACTCATTGCTTTTGTTTTTACCAATACTAAATTCTTGCCGGATATTTAAGGCATATTTTTAAGGATGTAAAAGGCTCAGTAACCACTATTTGCAGTTTCCCATAACCTGGCAGGATCTCAGAAAGGACAGAGAATTGCCACTGATGCAACTTAAACACATATTCTTTACCTAATAACTTGGTAGACTCAAGAAGTCATGCCCACTGAACTTCTCCAGCTAGACACTCACTGATATACAAAGCTATGAACTTTGTGTTTATCAAAGTATGTTATATTTTCTATGAGATGTATGTTGCAATCAATTTTGCCAAATTTAAAGGCCATCATCATGGTGAGTATTTCACTTTTAATTTATTACATATTGTATATTGATGTTAAATAAGCAGTAGCTAGATAAATAATATGATATATATTGATATTAGTAGAGTATGAGCTGATGCTACAATTATCCAACATGTGTCACATTTTATTATGCTCTTCACCAAATAGGTTGTTATGCATCAAGAAATATAAAAATTCATGGTTATCAGTTGAACGCCTTCATTCTCATCCTTCTATCCCGACTAACAGGTTCCAAATGAAGACCTTGACTCATCACACATATGTCTTGACTGATTATTAAATTCAAACAGTAGTTCTTAAGAGGAGAGTGATTATTTTACTCCCTTAAAGTTATTTTCAGTTCTTGGAGAAAAGGAATTCTATGTCTACAGAGAACTCAGTGACTTACAGATTGTTGTATGAAAAACAACTTGTTGAGAATGAAAGGATGGCTGCTGTTTTGTGGTTCCTTTAAAGTTTACTCAGATTTTGTAGAGCCTGAAGGAAACTGTGTAAAGAAGATAAAGTGAAAACTCGGATGCCACACAAGATTAACTCTGCAGTAGAGATAAGAGCATTAATCAATGGAAAACCAGGTTCACAGAGCAGATCAGGATTACGATAACTGGAGGGCTGTGTACAAAGCCCATGAATGATTTTGCTATTTACCTTTCAAGAACAACGACAATAATATTTTGAATTTTGATAGCTGCTTTGATCAGAAGTTTTCAAACTCCTAGCATATTTTAACATATTAAACCTGCAAAGCTAGATATGACATCAGTCAGAATTGTATAAAGAATAGTCTGCTTGGATTTCTGTTGGAGAGGATGTGAGATGAGTGGCAATTAGAGATACTTATAAAAATATCCCACAGCTCAACACTTGTGGAATACATGCATATATTTACGAAAAAGCAAATAAAATTTCCAGATAATTGGAATTTTGACCAGGTATTAATGATGTTTCCAACAAAAAAATACAGGAGTTTTACCATAAATGGAATATTGTATTTTTATCAATGAAATTTAAAAAAAAATCAGAAGTCTTAAGGGAGTAAAGGAATATCATTAAAATTAAAATGATGCATAATAGTAAATGGCATTGGTTTGTATAAAATGAAATATTATATGCATATATTATGGTAAATTAGGGATATAAATATTAAGTAATATATAATAATACTTACTGATGTTAGAATAAATAGTATTGGCATACAAATGGGGAATCCTGGGCAACTCATGTATTCCTTGCCCCTTCCATCTTCTCATATCCTCCCCTCTGTCCCAAATAGCCATATAAACCACCTCCCTGAACCTAGCCCTCTAAGGAGAAACTCTTTCAGTTCTGCTTTGCACACCTGCTACTTTAGCTCAATAAACTTTTCCTGTACTTTGGTTTTCGAATCTATGTTTCCTGTTTTCAGAATAATAACATAGACCCTGCCTTCTTGGAAACACATCACATCTAATAATAACTCAGTATATTATAAAATATAAATATTAACTTACAGACTATAGGTTTAGAAGGAAATCTAAACTGGTATACACATGTACACACACACACACACACATACATGCACACATTTTCCCCAGGTTGAATTTGCTCCTGATATTATATACACTGAGCTCGAGCTCAGGTTTTATTTAATATTATGTTTAATTTATTTGGCAGATCTCTGGAAAGAATGTGTTTTTTTCACTGACCTGATTTTCCTTGATGTGCAAAATGTTTGCGTAAATGTATTTCCAAAAATTATACTGTTCACCTGGAGTTAATTGAACATCTGCTTTGAGCTTATTGGTTATTTTTACAGATATATTAGATCCATGCTTTCATTCTCATCAACTGTCTTATGAAATGTAAAATGGATTTTTGGGAGAGTATTCCAGAATCAAGAGGAAACAAGTGAGTTAAATGATCTACTAAATAATTAAACTCCTGACTTAAATTTCATAATGGTCCAATTAAAAGAGCTCACTGCTCAGTAATCCATTGCCAAACACAGCACTAATCATTATCAAGGCAATTTATTTTGGAGAAGGAAAAAAAAAAACAGTCATGCAAATTTTGAAAACATGGTAGAAAGGCTTCTAAAACTGTACAAGATGACCTAAGCATTAAGCAACCTCACGCACAGAAAGGAGGAGCATAATAATGTTTCATGAGTATCCAAAATCTAAGAATGATAGTTGATTCTTCATATTCCCTATTTCAATATTATACATCGAGATCAAAGAGCTCAAAGAGGTAAAGACATTGTGCATCCTGTAATGAGATATTAACTAAAGGATTCCAGATAAGTTTCCGGGTAAGCAGCAAGTGAAAAAACTAATGTTCAAAGTATGTCCTTGTATATATCACAGATTCTGTTAATACGTACCTGATATACATATCTCCTTCTCATTTATTAAAAGGTCCCTACTTTCATGTATGGTTTTAGTTGTCATAAGATTGAAGAGCTTTCTCCTCTCAGATATTCAGACTTTTTATCATTTATGAATGAGAACATAAAGCAAGAAGAGAAAAAACCCAAGTAAGTGAATGTCATGAAAACAGTTGTGACAACATTTACTACCTTCAATTTTGGTTTTGGAGGTCCAGTGTTTTTTTCCAAGTCTTTGCCCCCAAGTTGCTATTCTATGTCAAGTCTAGAAGTGAAAGTAATTAATGTTATTATATAAAAGAAGAAAAAAATAAATTCCATGAATAAATCTGAATTTCAAGCACCATTTTCTTTATACTATGTTATCTCTGTACAAAAATAAAATGAGTATTTCTGACATATTTATAGGAAATTTGATTTATGTAAGTATAGATCTTGAAAACATATTGTAAAAGTCTTAATTATTTTTATGTGATTTCAAGTAGTGATAAAGCAAATTGTAAAATCTTATCATTTTAAAGTTATAGGTTTCTTGTTTATCTTTTAAGTATGTTTGTATGTAGATCTAGATTTATTTGGGGCTTTAATTTAATTGAATAAAACAGAACTTTTGCAATGCGTTATGCTATATTATATATATGATATCACATATACCCATATGTTTAATAATATTTTGGGCAAATTGAAATAGGTAATAAATTTTCTATTTTACTTTATATATTTTACAATTAGTCAAAAATAATCTCACAGAACATTCTGAAAAGGAAAATCAAAGCAAATTATGTTTAAAAAAAGCAAAGTACATGCTATTAAATATATTGTACTTGGGTAGTCTTAAGGAAACAAAATGAAATGTAGTATGTCTTTTTGTTCCAACATCTCTATTTTCATTAAGAATTTCAGGCATATTTGCTCTTGCTAAATATAAAATATCTATACACATTTAATCTGTGTTTTGAGCATATATGTTCTGGACTTGAGTAGCAACATTTACTAAGCATTTCATAACATGAAATCCAGGTGTTCTTATTTTATTACAATGTCTTTTTCCTTTTGCATTATTTTAAGATATGAAAGCTTCCAACATATATCATCAAAAATATATCAATGAAATAAAACACTGAGAAACACTATAAATCTTTATCATTAAATTCATCTTTTTTTGCTTAAAGTTTAAGAAATCCTGAATCTTACTATGCTGAATGACATAGAATTATATTTCAAAAGTGAACACTTACAGACAATTCTCAAAAAGATGACATGAAATAATAAAGGATTTTTTGTTTTGCATAACATTTAATATATCCATTGGCCCCTTTAAAGAAGTAGAAAGAATTGTAATTAAAGAGCTAATAAATTTAACTATAAAGATGGAATGAAAACCCTTCAACTGAAAACAATACCTGATGCTCATGATGTCTTGCAGAGATGTTTATTGAAAGACAAAGAATGACTTTGTGTGGTTTTTAAGATAGTAGAATATTAAGTAGCTATCAATATTGCAAACCATATCACAAAGAAATTCATGAGTATAATTATATTGCCACTTTCTTTATAATTATGTATCTCTTACTATTGCTTTTAACCATCTACTGTGGTTGAATTACACCTGGAAAAATGTGAAAAGATGATGCTAAGGTTTTCAGTAATAATGTAAGTTATTGTCATTTGCAAAACTGAGTGGTGCATTGATAGAATAGAAAAAAAAATCATGCTTTCATTGCACAGGTTTTGAAGCTATAGTTCTTAATAATCATCAATATGATAACAATAATATTTAAACCCTGAAAGTGAAAGAAGTAATGATTCAGGACTTCAGGGAAAAAATATAGACATCATGCACTCTTTCAAATACATTGCTTATTCTATGGAATTAACTTTCTGTTTTAAATCTTTCTTTAATAAAATGTAATCAGAATGTGCATCATGTTAATTTTTTGACTTCCTATTTAGCAGTTGCTTGAAAGTGACAAGTTATAATTGTAGTTTTAATCCTACTAATATTACTTCAAAATTGATGCCAGAGAAAGACCCTTCATAGCTTCCTATGAGCCCATATACAATCATCCTTCCACATCTCTAATCTAGCAACTCTACTGCTCATATATGCACCCTTCAGTCAAGGCATAACAGTTCTGAGTTCTCCAAGCTCTGTTTACACCAATCTTTTCTGTTTAAATCTTCTTTGTTTCTACTTTAACAGCCTTACCTTCCCTGGAAAAGTTTCAGGATATCCTCTCCTGTGTCTTAGCATTTTGGATGTTATCTGCATGATTTAATGTAAGATTTCATTACATTGTATTTGATGTTTGACATATGGGTGGGTTTTTTGAGGAGAAGGATAATTAATTCTCCCCCATCACCAAAGTCCTAACTACAACTATCTATAAAGGCACTTCAGAATTTCCTTGCATGGCTTTCAAAACTTCCCTAAAATAATTAAATTATATTATTCAATGACAAATCAGAAGTTCTTTGTTCAGCTGGCATTTTCCTCAGCATTGCTAAATATCAAGTAGTGATTTTTCAGTGGCACTGGATTTAAAATGAAGGAGCACCCTGGATATATGGCAATAATATAAATATATAAAGCATTAATAAATGATTTCACGAAAGTAAACTACATGCTATCTTTTTCACACCAGGAACCTAACTCTTGCAATTTTATGGATAAATTTCCATTTTAGTTAACGATTACTTTTTTTTTTTTTCATGAGCAGGCACCTGGAATGGAAACTGGATCCGCCATGGCAGGTGAGAATTCTGCCACTGAGTCACACTGCCCATTTAACCATTAGTTTTTAATCCACTTGTTCCAAACCAACTTATTCCCAAGACCAAACAACACATCTGGCACGGACCTAACCATGAGTTTAATTAAGGACTTATGGACAGGAGAAGATTCTTCCCAAAGGCAACTGATTGGGAAATGCAGGTCCTTAGTAAATTAAGTTCTTTTAGGTGGCATTCCACGCTTTAGCAGCCAGGGTTTCTTCTGTGGCCAAACATGCAGCTCCTACAAGGGACCATGTGTTTGCTAGGGCAGCCTGATGGCTCTGCTTTTCCTTATGAAATCTTAACTATCCTGCAGTCCTGGGTTCCTCATACTCCTGCACTGGACACCCTCATCTAGGAGGGTAGCCACCCCTCCCCACATAGACATTGAAAGCTATCCTGGGGTTCACCCTGGGGAGTGTCACTTCCTAATAGTCATGCCTTTTACCACTAGCAGCTCTTTGGTCTCCTTCCTGACTCAACAAATATTACCACTGAGGAGGAGGTTTCACTGAAACCATAAACTTTAAGCTTAAAATTATTTCAAAATAACTTAAATATATATATATATATATACCATTAATTTCTTTAATCAAAATGTGGGTACAGATTTAACAAACATCTACAAGATAAATAATCACCAAATCATAAATTTGGTATCATAACAATAAACAGACCATTCCTCTCAGTATTCTTTCCATTTTGGACACTTTGATAAAAACTAACATCTCTTCGAGTCCCCTTTGCATTTTTAAATACCCAGCTGTTATTTTAATTAAGTCTGCCACAGGCAAGGATCTGGCTTTTTATATCTGTGGAGAAGATTGTCATGGTAGTTTAATGATATAATGGAGCTGGAAGAAATGGAAGTTTGTGCAAATGTAAACAATGATTAGTTCAAATTAGTGCCAAGCTGTCCATTTCCAATTAAGAAATATATTTGTTCCTCAGCAATTTACCACAAAAACTTGGGAGCTTTGACATTGTAAATTCATATTTTGCCACCTGACAAAAATAACTCACATGGTTCCCAATGATCTTTTCCATGGTAGAGAGTAATTGAAGCTAAGCATAACTGAATACCAAGTTTAAAACTAAAGAAAATAAATTATGCTCAGCAATGAAAATATGTGAGAGAAGAAAGAATATTTATCTTGGTAATGCACCCAATTTATGTCTTAACTACATTTTAAGGAACCTAGAGTATGTAATTGTAAGCACAGAATGTTCAATTTCATTGGGAGTTCTTGGGTGGTTTATATGGGTAGAAAAATAGGGAAAAATAGGTGTGTCATGGTATCCAATGATAAAAAAAAAAAAACTTTAGTGATGCTAGGCAGAGTAAATACAAATTTTATTTCTTAATGAAATATCAATTTATTTGTGATTTTCTGCATACATATGGTGTAGAAATTTGGATGGAAAGCCATATAAAACAAAGAAAATGATGTCTCAATATTAAAAAGAAATTTTAATTTATAATATTTTCTCCTAAAGAAGCAGAATATCTCTGCTCTGCTTAGTTGTAGTAAATGTTACTTAATACTAATTCTGAGTAATAAATTTCTATGATATGGAAATCAAGAAAATCTATAAGGAGCAATAGATTTACCCACTACACAAAAATTATATTTTCTGAATGTAGTATCATCTACATCATCATCATTATAAACTATTAGCCGTGTGCCAAGTCTTAAGATTGGTTTGGTTTTACATATATGTTTGATTTATTCCCCACAATGTCCATGTAAGTTAATTGCTAGTATTATTTTCCTATTTTACAGATGATGGTAATGAAGCTAAGAAAAACAGTGACTGGACTAGGGTATCAAGGTTAGCAATAATTATGCTATCAAAAGTATCTATGTCTTTTCTGACATAAGTGACCGTGCCTAGTTGTCTCAAGACTATCTAAAGTTCCTTAAGGTATTGATTCTCTTTTTTAATACTGGTAAGTCATCTGTCATATCCTATATTTATCACTAATAGTATAAGTGACCTTTCGTATGTAACAAATCCAATCTAAAACCTGATTACTCAAGATTTTTCAAAGTGGGCTGATCTTGGTGGGATAGATCATGGCTTTACTTAGCTCAGCTGGCAAATTTTGACTAAGCCTGTGGGATACACTTCCAGGAAAACGTTTTTATTTGGTTGGCAATTTGGTCTTGGTTATTAGCTGGGAGCTCATTTGTGGCTATTGGCTTCAAACCTCAGTTCTTCTGAAAAAGTGGTGTCTCTCTCTGTGATAGCTTCATCTTCTTTATTACATGGCAGTCGGTGTGAGAAATAATACTAATGCAACATAAGTCCAATGTGAGAGCTCTAATGAGCCTCTGTTTCCATTATTCTTGTTACTGTCCCATTTGCCAAAGCCAGTCACATGGACATGCCCACTGTCACAGTGTGGTATGACTACTCAAGAGTGTGAAAACTGGGAAATATGGATCGCTGGGAGAATCAAAACAAGAGTCAATCAGAATATTACATTTACAGCCTTGTAAATTTATCCCACAGGCTTAGTCAAAATTTGCCAGCTGTGAAAGTATGAAACAAATAACTATAATTCCCTCATTTTTGGAGGTATCACCTGGAATGAAGTATTCCCTTTCATTTTAATATAAAGTGGGCATTGATAGATTACATTTAAAATACTACTCTTACGGAGGGAATGTCATACTGAAGGGTATGATATCTAAAATTAATATTTAGAAAATGTGTAATCATAATTTTTAAAAATTAAGATTTTCCAGCAAAGTGCTTTAATTGACCCTCTCATTGAAAAAAAATAAATGAAAAAATATCAAAAATTAAAGAGTAATTTTTTTTAATTCCTTTAAAGGCAAATAATGAATTAATGAGGTGAGTAAAAGAGTAACGAATATTTAAATATCAAAACCAAATGAAATTTAAATTCTCAATTCTGGCCTTTTCATAAAAGACATTTGCAAATAGAAAAAAGTTAAGTTTCAATTTTCTTGGTCTTAAATGAACTAAGGCAGTTAGCAAAGATGAAAAATCGAACTGAAGTTAACTCACAAAAAAACTGGAACTCCAAATTTCTAACCACTTAGTTTATAAATCTGCTGCACCCCCAGATATTTGTAAGAAAAATTCTTAGTCTCCAATTTTGGCAGTAAGTGGTGACTAAAATATTATCCCTCTGAGAATTCATAACATTTATTTTAAGTGTATTATTTAAAATAATTTGCATTTACTCTGTAAAATTATTGGAAGTCTTAATATCTAAGTATTGGAAGTCATGACTATGTATGTGATATCAACTCTGTACCTCTTGAATTCAGTAAAAGAAAAGGAATCTCCATGGAAATACAATAACTAACATCAGGCCAGAGAAAATATGTCAGAAAAAGATAAATTAATAAGTAGTGATGACTCTTCTTCTACTTCTCTTCATTAAAACATTATTTGAGTAGTTTTGCAAAGATTATTTAAGAACATCTTAACAGTTCTAAACATACATATGCAACCAAAATAAAATGTTTTCCACATACAGTTTACTTGGAGAAAATTTTTTAATGAAATATATATATATATTTCATGAAAAAGAGAATTCACAGTAAGGAAGAGTAAAAGAAGACCCAAACTCTTAACTCTGAAATTATATATGGTTTGGGGAGATTATGTTTCATTCAGTGGTTTACTATAGATTACTTCTTAACTAATCCTTGGCTTTGCTTATAACTCTTTTACTACAGAAGATTCAACTCACAGTTTTTGTCAGGTATATGACATGCAGTTTATGATGCTTACATTTCAAAAAAACACAAATCAATAAGGAATTAATATGTTAAAGGGAAATGCCTACCATTTCACAACTTTTCATTTCCATTGAAAGAAACATTTCCAAAGCTCCCATGAGGCAATTGTGAATAGGAAGACTAGTTATTTCTCTGTGGAAATATGGGAGTTGGCTGTAGTTAGCCTGACTTCTTTATGTCTCCATTCTCCAAGACTCCCTACATGAGAAGACAGTCTAAGTTCAGGATGATGTATGGATGGGATGAATCTGCCAAATCTGGTATTCTCTTAACAGACCCTTGGTTTTTTACAGAAAGTTATATTCTCCAACACTGATATGTGACCTTTTATTCTCTATTTGCTTTTTCAATTGTTTAGAAACTGGGTGTGGTAGCAGGATTTCATTCACTGGAAGTCCCCTCAAAGACTCCAAGAAGGTGTTAATTGCTTTACAATACTATTAAAAGTATGTTAAAACGAGATTATATGGGTACAGATTTGAAACATAAAATAGATTATTCCTCAAATTGTCATAAATGAATTAAAATGTTTTTCTTAAAAAATTAAAATGGTGCAATTTATTCTAAAAGGATATTGAAATTAGTGATCAAGTAAAATGAAAAATGGCCATTTTTTAGCTTTGAATGAAGAATTTTTTTTTGTATTTATTTATTTATTTATTTATTTATTTATTTATTGCATGGGCAGGGACCAGGAATCAAACCCGGGTTTCCGGCTTGGCAGGTGAGAATTCTGCCACTGAGCCACCGTCACACTGCCCGAAATATTTTAAATAACTCTCATACATGCTGATTTCACTCAATAAAAATAATGGGTCCATATATCTACATTTTAAACTTAATTCATGTAAAAAGTGTAACAAAGCTGTTTGGTAGGAATATAGTCATTGTATATCTTACTAAAAATTAAACCCTGAGATATGTGATAATATCTATATAGGCTTCCTACTTTCTGTGCAGTTATTTTTTATACTATTGTTGTTTTTGTTTGTTTCTCCTAGATTAAAAAACACTGGGCAAAAAAAATGGAAAAAGAGGGTGCAGAGGTAATTCACTGGTAGAATTCTCACCTGCCTTGCAGGAGACCCAGGTTTGATTCCTAGACCATTGTATTAGTTAGGGTTCTCTAGAGAAACAGAATCAACAGGGAACACTTGCAAATATAAAATTTATAAAAGTGTCTTACGTGACCGCAGAAACGCAGAGTCCAAAATCCACAGGGCAGGGTGTGAAGCCGACAACTCCAATGGAGAGTCTGGATGAACTCCACAGGAGAGGCTTACCAGCCGAAGCAGGAATGGGACCTGTCTCCTCTGAGTCCTCCTTAAAAGGCTTCCTGTGATTAGATTTAGCATCACTAATTATAGAAGACACTCCCCTTTGGCTGATGACAAATGGAATCAGCTGTGGATGCAGCTGACGTGATCATGACCTAATCCTATGAAATGTCCTCATTGCAACAGACAGGCCAGCACTTGCCCAATCAGATAAGCAGGTACCACAACTTGGCCAAGTTGACACATGTGCCTAACCATGACAGTCCACCCCTTGTCGACTTGGCACCTATATATATATATATCACCTTAAACCATACTTAATTTCCAAATGAAAACAAATAAACACACATTTTTTTCTTTTACCTGACAATACTCAACTGTCCTGCATATAACTGGAAACACATTAAATCTCTCCAGAATAGGGTGCAAATCCTTGGACAACATTCATTCTTAAACTTGATATCTTACAACTTAAATAGTATAACATGAACAAAACAACACTACAGTCCTCGTTTCTGTAACTGATCACATGGTCAAAGTTCATATTTATCACTACCTTCTTCCACTACCCATTCCATATTCCCTTTACCCTCAGCAAGCACTTCAGCTGGCCATCGTTCTTTGCCTGGTGGGGTGGCCCAAACCTTCATTCCTGAAGTTTCAGAGCCATTACTAGTCCTGCCTGGATTGTGTTGTTGCAGTTTTCCATTGATTTTAATCACAGGGCATGGTAGTACTAAAAGACGCCCTAGGGGATCTCCTATATTCCAAGAAAACTCTTCTTTACCTCCATTATGTAGTTGCAGTCCTACATCCTTCTGATAGTCAGGGTCAATTACCCCAGACAATAATGTAATCCCCTTCTTGGCTTGTTGATCCAGGGGCAGAAGTAGCCCAAAGTGACCAGGTGGCAGTCTTAACTTCCAGTTCAGTGGAGTCATTGTTGTTTCTCCTGGAGGAAGAACACCCCGTTTTGGAACTAAAACCTGTAGACCAGCAGAACTCAGGGTAGCAGGGACAGGAAGCAAAAATTTTCACAGTGGATCACTAGGAGTAATAGTGAGCGGTACCACACCCATTTCCACCCTTGGTTCCTGGACGCATGGATCCTGGCTATGGGAGAAACAGCACCATACAGCGGACGCTGACTCAGAGCATATACAGCTTCCTGGAGAACATTACCCCAGTCTTTCAAGGTATTGCCACCTAGTTGGCACTGTAATTGAGTTTCCAAAAGGCCATTCCACCATTCTATCAATCCAGTTGCTTCTGGATGATGGGGAACATGGTAAGACCAGGGAATTCCATGAACATGTGACCATTCCCGCACTTCATTTGCTGTGAAGTGTGTTCCTTGATCAGAAGCAATGCTATGTGGAATACCATGACAATGAATAAGGCATTCTGTAACCCCATGGATGGTAGTTTTGGCAGAAGCATTGCATGCAGGGAAAGCAAACCCAAATCCAGAGTATGTGTCTATTCCAGTTAGAACAAATCGCTGCCCCTACCATGAAGGGAGTGGTCCAATGTAATCAACCTGCCACCGTGTAGCTGGCTGGTCACCTCGGAGAATGGTGCCATATCGGGGGCTGAGTGTAGGTCTCTGCTGCTGGCAGATTGGGCACTCAGCAGTGGCTGTAGCCAGGTCAGCCTTGGTGAGTGGAAGTCCATGTTGCTGAGCCCATGCATAACCTCCATCCCTACCACCATGACCACTTTGTTCATGAGCCCATTGGGCAATGACTGGAGTTGCTGGGTAAAGAGGCTGACTGGTATCCACAGAATGGGTCATCTTATCCACTTGATTATTAAAATCTTTCTCTGCTGAAGTCACCCTCTGGTGTGCATTTACATGAGACACAAATATCTTCATGTTTTTAGCCCAATCAGAAAGGTCTATCCACATACTTCTTCCCCAGACCTCTTTGTCACCAATTTTCCAATTACGGTCTTTCCAAGTCCCTGAACATCCAGCCAAACCATTAGCAACAGCCCATGAGTCAGTATGCAAACACACCTCTGGCCAGTTTTCCTTCCAAGCAAAATGAACAACCAGGTGCACTGCTCGAAGTTCTGCCCACTGGGAGGATTTCCCATCACCGCTGTCCTTCAAGGACACCCCAGAAAGGGGTTGTAATGCTGCAGCTGTCCACTTTCAGGTGGTACCTGCATATTGTGCTGAACCATCTGTAAACCAGGCCCGAGTTTTCTCTTCCTCAGTCAATTCACTGTAAGGAACTCCCCAAGAGGCCATAGCTCTGGTCTGAGAAAGAGAAGGTAATGTGGCAGGAGTGGAAACCATGGGCATTTGTGCCACTTCTTCATATAACTTACTTGTGCCTTCAGGACCTGCTCTGGCTCTATCTCGTATATACCATTTCCATTTTACAATAGAGTGCTGCTGTGCATGTCCAACTTTATGGCTTGGTGGGTCAGACAACACCGAGCTCATGATAGGCAATTGAGGTCTCATGGTAACTTGATGGCCCATGGTTAAGCGTTCAGTCTCTACTAAGGCCTGGTAGCAGGACAAAAGCTGTTTCTCAAAAGGAGGGTAGTTATCTGCAGCAGATGGTAAGGCTTTGCTTCAAAATCCTAAGGGTCTGCATTGTGATTCTCCTATAGGGGCTTGCCAAAGGCTCCAGACAGCATTTCTATTTGCCACTGACACTTCCAGCACCATTGGATCTGCTGGATCATACAGCCCAAGTGGCATAGCAGCTTGTACAGCAGCCTGGACCTGTCGCAGAGCCTCCTCTTGTTCAAGTCCCCACTCAAAATTAGCAGCTTTTCTGGTCACTTGATAAATGGGCCAGAGTAGCACACCAAAATGAGGAATATGTTGTCGCCAAAATCCAAAAAGACCAACTAGGCATTGTACCTCTTTTTTGGTTGTAGGAGGAGCCAGATGCAGTAACTTATCCTTCACCTTAGAAGGGATATCTCGACATGACCCGCACCACTGGACACCTAGAAATTTCACTGAGGTGGAAGGCCCCTGTATTTTTGTTGGATTTATCTCCCATCCTCTGACATGCAGATCCCTTACCAGTAAATCTAGAGTAGTTGTTACTTCTTGCTCACTAGGTCCAATCAACATGATATCATCAGTATAATGGACCAGTGTGATGTCTTGTGGGAGGCAGAAATGATCAAGGTCTCTGCGAACAAGATTATGACATAGGACTGGAGAGTTGATATACCCCTGAGGTAGGACAGTGAAAGTATATTGCTGACCTTGCCAACTGAAAGCAAACTGTTTATGGTGGTCCTTACTAATAGCTATTGAGAAAAAAGCATTTGCCAGATCAATAGCTGCATACCAGGTACCAGGGGATGTATTGATTTGCTCAAGCAATGATACCACATCTGGAACAGCAGCTGCAATTGGAGTTACCACCTGGTTGAGTTTACA
>PVIY010030652.1:0-30740 GCA_004026745.1 Myrmecophaga tridactyla | reverse complement strand
AAGACATAACAATCATAAATATTTATGCACAGAGCCAGAATGCTCTACAATACATGTGGCAAACACTGAAAACAGAAATGGACACATCGACCATAGTAGTTGGAGGCTTCAATCCCACACTCTCTTCAATGGACAGAGCATCTAGACAGAGGATCAATAAAGAAATAGAGAATTTGAATAATACAACAAATGAGCTAGATTTAACAGACACTTATAGAACATTACACCCCACAACAACAGGATACACCTCTTACTCAAGTGCTGATGGATCATCCTCAAGGATAGATCATATGCTGGGTCACAAAGCAAGTCTCTATAAATTTAAATAGAGTGAAATCATAAAAAACACTTTCTCAGATCATAAAGGAATAAAATTGGAAATCAATAATAGGCAGAGTGCCAGAAAATTCACAAACATGTGGAGGCTCAACAACACACTCTTAAACAACCAGTGGGTCAAGGAAGAAATTACAAGAGAAATCAGTAAATATCCCAAGGCAAATGAAAATGAAAATACAACCTATTAAAACTTATGGGATGCAGCAAAGGCAGTGCTAGGAGGGAAATTTATTGCCCTAATTGCCTATATCAAAAAAGAAAGGGCAAAAATCGAGGAATTAACTGCCCACTTGGAAGAACTAGAGAAAGAACAGCAAACTAACCCCAAAGCAAGCAAAAGGAAAGAAATAACAAAGATTAGAGCAGAAATAAATGAAATTGAGAACATGAAAACAATTGAGAAAATCAACAAAACCAGAAGATGGTTCTATGAGAAAATAAGATTGATGGACCCTTAGCAAGACTGACAAAAGAAGAAGAGAGAGGATGCAAATAAATAAGATCAGAAATGGAAGAGGAGACATAACCACTGATGCCACAAAAATAAAGGAAGTAATGACAGGATACTATGAACAACTTTATGCTAATAAACACAGCAATGTAGATGAAATGGACAACTTCCTAGAAAGGCATGAACAACCAACTTTGACTCGAGAAGAAACAGACGACCTCAAAAAAACAATCACAAGTAAAGAAATTGAATCAGTCATTAAAAAGCTTCCCAAAATGAGAAGTCCATAACCAAATGGCTTCACATATAAATTCTACCAAACATTCCAGAAAGAATTACTACCAATCCTGCTCAAACACTTCAAAAAAATTGAAGAGGAGGGAAAGCTACCTAACTCATTCTATGAGGCCAACATTGCCCTCATACCAAAGCCAGACAAAGATATTACAAAAAAAGAAAACTACAGACCAATCTCTCTAATGAATATAGATGCAAAAATCCTCAACAAAATTCTAGCAAATCAAATTCAACAACACATTAAAAGAATTATACATCATGACCAAGTGGGATTCATCCCAGGTATGCAAGGATGGTTCAACATAAGAAAATCAATTAATGTAATACACCATATCAACAAATCAAAGCAGAAAAACCACATGATCATCTAGATTGATGCAGAAAAGGCATTTGACAGAGTTCAACATCCTTAACTGTTGAAAACAAACTTCAAAGGATAGGAATAGAAGGGAACTTCCTTAAAATGATAAAGGTAATATACGAAAAACCCACAGCTAATATCATCCTCAATGGGGAAAAACTGAAAACTTTCCCCCTAAGATCAGGAGCAAGACAAGGATGTCCACTATCACCACTGTTATTCAACACTGTGTTGGAAGTTCTAGCCAGAGCAATTAGACAAGAAAAAGAAACATAAGGCATCAAAATTGGAAAGGAAGAAGTAAAACTCTCACTGTTTGCAGAGGATATGATATTATATGTCGAAAACCCCAAAAAATCCACAGCAAAACTACTAGAGCTAATAAATGAGTACAGCAAAGTGGCAGGTTACAAGATCAACACTCAAAAATCTGTAGTGTTTCTGTACACTAGTAATGAACAATCTGAGGGGGAAATCAAGAAACGAATTCCATTTACAATTGCAACCAAAAGAATAAAATATTTAGGAATAAATTTAACTAAACTGACAAAAGACCTATACAAAGAAAACTACAAAAAATTGTGAAAAGAAATCATAGAAGACCTAAATAGATGGAAGGGCTTACCGTGTTCATGGATTGGAAGACTAAATATAATTAAGATGTCAATTCTACCTAAACTGATTTACAGATTCAATGCAATACCAATCAAAATCCCAACAACTTACTTTTCAGAAAGAGAAAAACCAATAAGCAAATTTATCTGGAAGGGCAGGGAGCCCAGAATAGCTAAAAATGTTCTGAGGAAAAAAAAATAAAGTTGGAGGTCTCACGCTGCCTGACTTTAAGGTATACTATGAAGCTACAGTGGTCCAAACACCATGGTACTGGCATAAAGATAGATATATTGACCAATGGAATCAAATAGAGTGTTCAGATACAGACCCTCTCATCTATGGACAATTGACCTTTGATAAGGCAGTCAAGCCAACTCACCTGGACAGAACAGTCTCTTCAATAAATGGTGCCTAGAGAACTGGATATCCATATGCAAAAGAATGAAAGAGGACCCATATCTCACACCCTATACAAAAGTTAACTCAAAATGGATCAAAGACCTAAACATTAGGTCTAAGACCATAAAACAGAAGAAAATGTAGGGAAATATCTTACAAATCTAATTCTTGGAGGCGGTTTTATAGACCTAACACCCAAAGCAAGAGCACTAAAGAAAGAAAGAAAGAAAGAAATGGGAACTCCTCAAAATTAAACACTTTTGCGCATCAAAGAACTTCATCAAGACAGTTAAAAGACAGCCTACACAATGGGAGACAATATTTGGAAATGACATATCAGATTAAAGTCTAGTATCCAGAATTTATAAAGAGATTGTTCAACTCAACAACAAACAGACAGCCAATCCAATTACAAAATGGGAATAAGACTTGAACAGACACTTCTCAGAAGAGGAAATACAAATGGCCAAAAGGCACATGAAAACATGCTCAACTTCCCCGGCCATTAGAGAAATGCAAATCAAAAACCACAATGAGATATCATCTCACACCCACCAGAATGACCATTATCAACAAAACAGAAAATGACAAGCACTGGAGAGGATGTGGAGAAAGAGGCACACTTATTCACTGTAGGTAGGAATATCAAATGGTGCAACCGCTGTGGAAGGCAGTTTGGCGGTTGCTGAATATAGAATTGCTATATGACCCGGCAATACCATTGCTACATATCTACTCAAAGGACATAAGGGCAAAGACACAAACGGACATATGCACACCAATGTTTATGGCAGCGTTATTTACAATTGCAAAGAGACGGAAACAGCCAAATGTCCATCAACAGACGAGTGGCTAAACAAACTGTGGTATATACATACGATGGAATATTATGCAGCTTTAAGACAGAATAAAGTTATGAAGTATGTAACAACATGGATGGACCTTGAGGACATGATGCTGAGTGAGATTAGCCAAAAACAAAAGGACAAATACTGTATGGTCTCACTGATATGAACTGACATTAGTGAATAAACTTGGAATATTTCGTTGGTAACAGAGACCACCAGGAGACAGAAATAGGGTAAGATATTGGGTAATTGGAGCTGAAGAAACACAGATTGTACAACAGGACTGAATATAAAAAACTCAGAAATGGACAGCACAATAATACCTAACTGTAATAAAATTATGTTAAAACACTGAATGAAGCTGCATGTGAGAACGATAGAGGGAGGAGGGCTGGAGGCATAAATGAAATCAGAAAGAAAGATAGACATTAAAGATTGAGATGGTATAATCTAGGAATGCCTAGAGTGTATAATAATAGTGACTAAATGTACAAATTTTAAAAATGTTTTTGCATGAGGAAGAACAAAGGAATGTCATTACTGCAGGGTGCTGAAAACAGATGATAATTAATATTTTAAAATCTCACTTTATGCGTGAGACTAAAACAAAAAATGTTTATTTGGTACAAAATTTATATTTTTACTAGTGCATTTCCTAATATAACTTATGTAGATAGTTTGATGGAACACCATAAGTACTTGGAATCTCAGGTAGGACATGAGATTTTGTTCGTTTGTCCACAGTGAGACCCTGATGAATCCCAGAGTGATTCAATGAGTGAGTGGAAAAGTATTTGCAAAGTCCCCTTCGGGGAATGGTGAGAACAGGGAGAAATTCAACTTCCCCAAGTTAAATTCTTGATATTCTCACAAGCAGTGTGGACAACCAAAGCTATAGGCTGAGCCCGCAGTCTTGGGATTCATTCATATGAAACTTAACCCCACAAAGGATAGGTCAAGCCTACTTAAAATTTAGGCCTAAGAGTCACCCCCAAGAGAGCCTCTTTTGTTGCTCAGATGTGGCCTCTCTCTCCAGACAACACAACAAGCAAACTCACCACCCTCCCCCTGTCTACATGGGACATGACTCCCAGGGGTGTGGACCTCCCTGACAACGTGGGAGAGAAATCCTAGAATGAGCTGAGACTCAGCATCAAGGGATTGAGAAAAACCCTAGAATAAGCTGAGACTCAGCATCAAGGGATTGAGAAAACCTTCTCGACCAAAAGGGGGAAGAGTGAAATGAGACAAAGTGTCAATGGCTGAGAGATTCCAAACAGAGTCAAGAGGTTATCCTGGAGGTTATTCTTATGCGTTGAATAGATGTCACCTTGTTATTCAAGATGTAATGGAGAGGTTGGAGGGAACTGCCTGAAAATGTACAGCTGTGTTCCAGTAGCCATGTTTCTTGATGATCATTGAATAATGATAGAGCTTTCAGAATGTGACTGCGTGATTGTGAAAAACTTGTGTCTGATGCTCCTTTTATCTACCTTGTCAACAGACGAGTAGAACATATGAAATAAAAATAAATAATGGGGGGAACAAATGTTCAAATAAATATAGTTTGAAATGCTAGTGATCAATGAAGGCAAGGGGTAAGGGGTATGGTATGTATAATCTTTTTTTTTCTGTTTTTGTTTTGTTTTTCGATTGTCTTTTTATTTCTTTTTCTGAATTGATGCAAATGTTCTTAGGAATGATGAATATGCAACTAAATGATGATATCGTGAATTACTGATTATATATGTAGAAGAGAATGATCACATATTAATATTTTAGTTCATTTGTTAAATTTTTTAAAATTAATAAATACATAAGTTTAAAAAAATAAAAAATAAATAAATTATGAGACCAGTGTGAAGAGACAAGAATGACCCCTGGACCGACCAAAGCCCACATTCTGCTGCATCCCTGCATCCAGCACCTATGTCCCACAACCGCTGTCACCATACCCAAGAGAAAGGCTGAAAGGGATGCTAAAGGAGATAAAGCCAAGGTAAAAGATGAACCACAGGGAAGATCTGTAATGTTATTTGCTAAACCTCCACCTCCAAAGCCAGAACCCAAACTTTAAAAGGCCCCCGCAAAGAAGGGAGAAAAGGTACCCAAACGGAAAAGGGGGAAAGCTGATACTGGCAAGGATGGGAATAACCTTGCAGAAAACGGAGATGACAAAACAGACCAGGCACAGAAAGCCAAAGATGCTGGAGATGCCTAGTGAAGTGTGTGCATTTTTGATAACTGTGTACTTCTGGTAACTGTACAGTTTGAAATACTATTTTTTATCAAGTTTTATAAAAATGCAGAATTTTGTTTTACTTTATTTTCTTAAGCTATGTTGTCAGCACACAGAACAATTAATGTTGTTTTTTGGGGAAGGGGCAAATGTCACTAATAGAATGTCTCCAAGCTGGATTAACACAGGAGAAAAACACTCTTCCCCTCCAGTTTTGAAAGACTTCATCTTTACTTCCAGGATATTGGGTTCCCTGATGTTGTTACACATTAGCAACCTTGGCAGAAATGCCTTGTGGTATGGAAAAATTACAATTTGTTTTCATGTCCTCATGTCCACTTCTCCTTCTCAGTTTTCAGCATAGACCTGACCCCCTGAAATCTGTTGGGGACTGACCCAAAAAAATTACCAGAAGGTCAGGCAATTTGGACTTTTCAGTGATGCCCCTGAGATGGCATACCATGAAAGAGCAGCAAGTCCTTGTTCAGGTTGTAGATCTTCAAATAGATAATTCTACCATTTTTATTTCATTTCCTGTAAATCAGGGTCAGCTCATAAAAAGTTGTCAAACAACATGCTAAATGCGTATTGTCAACCCTCACTCTAAACTTTCCCTGTTCAGGGCATCAAATGGAGACTTCGTTGGGTTTTACACTGGCCTTCTGATTTTGGCAGCCCAGTGAAGAAGAGAATTTGAAAGCTATTGTATATTTTTAACAACTGTCTGCCCATGTCCTGCCTGGAATACTATAATTGTTTATGAACAGTATCTTTAATAACACTGGATACAGTTTGGCTTGGGAAAATAAACAAACAAATAAATTATGATACAATCAAGGAAATATGAACATCAGATATTTTATATTAAGATATTATTGGTTGAGCTTTTCTCTGAGCCAACCCAGGCAGCGAGTGGTTTCGTCTCGGCGGCACTGCAGGGAACTCCGCTGAGGATGGCTCCCCCTCCCCGGGCCTGTCCCCTCGTGCCCTAGAGTCCCCACAGATCGTAGGCCTCTCGCATCTGATATTGTACAGTGAGGTGTGAGCAGGCCCGGGGAGGGTGGTTACAGCTGAGGAGCCGCTATTACGATCAAGATGATAGAGGTCCTGACAACAACCGACACTCAGAAACTGCTACACCAGCTGAATGCCTTTTTGGAACAGGAGTCTACATGTCAGCCAAAGGTCTGTGGCTTGAGACTAATTGAGTCTGCACCTGATAATGGCCTCAGAATGACTGCAATTCTAAGGGACTTTGAAGTAAAAGATCTTCTAAGTATAACTCAGTTCTTTGGCTTTGATACAGAGATATTTTCTCTAGTAGTGAATCTACTGGACAGATTCCTATCCAAAATGAAGGTTCAGCCCAAGCACCTTGTATGTGTTGGACTAAGCTGCTTTTATTTGGCCGTAAAATCAATTGAAGAAGAAAGGAATGTCCCATTGGCAACTGACTTGATCCGTATAAGCCAGTATAGGTTCACAGTTTCAGACTTGATGAGAATGGGAAAGATTGTATTGGAAAAGGTGTGTTGGAAAGTCAAAGCTACTACGGCCTTTCAATTTCTGCAACTCTATTATTCACTCATTCAAGAGAACATGCCATGTGGAAGGAGAAATAATCTTAATTTTGAAAGACTAGAAGCTCAACTTAAGGTTTGCCACTGTAGAATCATATTTTCTAAAGCAAAGCCTTCTGTGTTAGCATTGTCTATCATTGCATTGGAGATCCAAGCACTGAAGTGTATAGAATTAACAGAAGGAGGAGAATGTCTTCAGAAACATTCCAAGATAAATGGCAGAGATTTGATCTTCTGGCAAGAGCTTGTATCCAAGTGGTTAGCTGAATATTCATCAAACAAGTGTTCTAAACCAAATGCTCAGAAGCTGAAATGGATTGTTTCTGGACATACTGCACAGCAACTGAAGCATAGTTACTACAGAATCAATCACCCACCTTCCAACAATTCCTGAAATGGTTCCTTAATTGGATTATTACAGCAACAATATCTCTTCTCTGAAGCCTTTTTTCACAACGCTGAGCTATGGATTCATTAGTGCTATGAGGGATTTAAGCTGTGAAGTCTCAAAACATCACAACTGGATTAACATTGATGTTCTCAGATGTGGGAAAACTGCCTGCTTAATATTATGCTATAGTAGAATTATGTCCAGATTTGAATTCATCTGTGAACCTTACAAATCAGCTAACAGCAAACATATGAAACTAATGACAAGGCTGGGAAGATAAACTGTGAATCTTCATTTCTAACACTGATCCAGATTTCTATATTGGATCAATTTAGGAGGTATTGAAAGTGGTAACCTACTTATAAGTCGTCTTAAGTGTGCTTTTTAAATTGTGAGGTATACATCAAAACCAACTTCCATGTGCACTTTTCAGGCATAACATTATTTGAGGGAGTATTAGGTTTCTTGGTACTCATAATGCCAAGTGATGGAAATTCCAGAGACGGGGATTTACTACTACATGGCAATTACATTTAAATTTGAGGGCATTTTATATAAAGCAAAATACAAACCTGGTAAACCTGGCATATTCATTAAATTATTGTTAATATTTTTTCTAGAACACAGGTGATGTTTATATCCATGATAAACATTTTTATATAAAAACTACTGCCTCAGCATAGTCCCATCAACAAACTTAGTTTCTCTTGGAACAAAAGAATCACTCCAAAAATTTGCTTTACCCCACCAAAGCAAGTTCAGGCTTAAATTAACACTCTATAAAGTTTTTACTAAGGACTGTTCTCATAAAATCGTCATTTTCTAATTTAGAATTTAGTTTAAAGGGAAGTGTATACTTTCAGTAATGCCCATACTATGCCAAAACAAAGAAGTGAATAGGCACCCTTAAAATAGTTAATATTCAGGATTTTCCATGTGAATGAAAGGTGTATAATATTAAAATCACTGTTGTTAAAGTCACTCAGTGCACGTGTATAGTCTGAGTCCATCCAGAATAGCTTTAACCAATTCATATTTACATTTGACATCATGTTGTAGATAAATAAATATACACTGAAAAGTAAACCAAAGAACTACAGTAATCTTTAAAAAGTCATACCTAATTTTTGTAAACTATGTTGGTGGATACCTTCTCAGTTTTCCCAAAGAGCTGACAACATTTCAATATTTTGAATACATCAGTGTTAATTTTGAGTTGAAGCAACCTAACAAACTATTACTATGTTTGGTACTAAAAGATATACCTTTCAATAAAATTACTGAAATGCAAAAAAAAAAAAAAGATATTATTGGTTGAGAACATTTACAGATTTGACAGCTGATCAAATGGTATCTAAGTTAGTTTTTAATAGAATTTAAGAACATATATACCATATTAACTATAAGGAAGCAGCAGTTCACTAGTGGGTCCATAAGTAATATTACCATACTAAAAGTGAACATAATTGAAAGGTTTGTATAGACTCATGTGTCCCACTGATTAGCAGTACAAATATAAATAAGTTCTCGCATGAACTACTGCAAAGATTTAAAAAAAAAAGTGAGGGACAGATTACAATTTTCACAGACAAATCAAACAAATGCTGAGAGAATTTGTTAACAAGAGAATACTACAGGGAGTTCAGCAAAAAATACTAAAAGAAGTTCTGTTGGTTGAAAAAAAAACTAGAGAAAGAGGTCTGGAAGAGAGCACAGAATTCAAGAGCATTAATAAGGTACATTCAAAGCATAAAAAGAGAGGGGGAGGGCGGGCCACGATGGCTCAGCAGGCAGAGTTCTCACCTGCCATGCCAGAGGACCCGGGTTCGAATCCCGGTGCCTGCCCATGTTAAAAAAAATGCTTTTACAGTAACAACTTTGAATGATAATGGACTTAACTCACAAATTAAAAAATACAGATTGACAGAATAGGCTAAAATATATGATCCATTTATATGCTGCTTATGAGAGACCCATCTTACACCCAAGGTTATAAACAGATTGAAAGTAAAAGATAGAAAAAGATGTTCCACGAAGCTATAACCCAAAGAAAGCAGGAGTAGCTGTACTTAATATCAGAATACACAGACTTTAAATGCAGAGATGTCATAAGAGACGAGGAAGGACACTACATATTAATAAAAGGGACAATCTGCCAAGAAAAAATATCAATCATTAATGTTTATGCACCCAATCAAGGAGCTCCAAAGTACATGAGGCAAACACTGGCAAAACTGAAGGGAGCAATAAGACAGTTCAACAATAATAGTGGGAGACTTCAATACACCATTCTCCTCTATAGATTGAACCACCAAGCAGGATCAATAAGGAAACAGAGAACCTAAACAATGAGATAAATGAATTAGACCTAACAGACATATATAGAACGTTACACCCCAAAATACCAGGATATACATTCTTCTCTAGCACTCGTGGAATGTTCTCCAGGATAGATCATACGCTGGGACACAAAACACATATTAATAAATTTTAAAAGACTGAAATTATTCAAAGCACTTTCTCTGACCACAATAGAATGAAGCTGGCAATCAATATCATTAAAGAACCAGAAATTTCACATATATATGGAGATTAAATGACACACTTTTTTTCTCTATATCTTTTTTTTAACTTTTTTATTGTACAATATAAATACAAAGCAAAGAAATAAAAAAGCAATAGTTTTCAAAGCACTCTTCAACAAGCAGATACAGGACAGATCCCAGAGTTTGTCATAAGCTATCAATACCATCTTCTCAGATTTTTCCTTCTAGCTGCTCCAAAATAAAGGAGGCTAGAAGGCTTAAATATTTTTTTATCACCACAATTGATTTTTTTTCCTTCTTTTTTTGTGGAAAATAACACATGTGGTGTTGGTTCGAAAGGATGTATGTCCCCTAGAAAAGCCATGTTTTAATCTAAATCCCATTTTATAAAGGCAGAATAATCCCTATTCAATACTGTATGTTTGAAACTGTAATCAGATTATCTCCCTGGAGATGTGATTTAATCATGAGTGGCTGTTAAACTGGACTAGGTGACGACATGTCTCCACCCATTTGGGTGGGTCTTGATAAATTTCTGGAGTCCTATAAAAGAGGAAACATTTTGGAGAATGAAGGAGATTCAGAGAGAGCAGCACCACGAACCAGAGAGTCCACGAGACCGCGACCTTTGGAGATGAAGAAGGAAAACGCCTCCCGGGGAGCTTCATGAGGTGGGGAGCTTCCAAGGCGAAACTGGAAGCCAGGGGAAAAAGCTAGCAGATGACGCCATGTTCGCCATGTGCCCTTCCAGTTAAGAGGCAAGTCCTGACTGTGTTCACCATGTGCCTTCTCACTTGAGAGAGAAACTCTGAACTTCATCGACATTCTTGAACCAAGGTATCTTTCCCTGGATGAATACCTTTGATTGGACATTTCTATAGACTTGTTTTAATTGGGACATTTTCTTGGCCTTAGAACTGTAAATGAGCAACTTATTAAATTCCCCTTTTTAAAAGCCATTCCATTTCTGGTATATTGCATTCTGGCAGCTAGCAAACTAGAACAAACATATATACAAAAAAAATAAATACATAAATTTCAAAGTACAGCACCACAGTTAGTTATAGAACATATTTCAGAGTTTGACATGGGTTACAATTCCACAATTTTAGATTTTTACTTCTAGCTGCTCTAAAATACTGGAGACTAAATGATTTATCAATTTAATGATTCCGCATTCATATTCATTTGTTAAATTCTATCTTCACTGTATAACTCCACCATCATCTTTGATCTTTCCATCTCTCTTTTTATGGGTGTTTGGGCTATGTCCATTCTAACTTTTTCATGTTGGAAGGTGCTGTCAATAATATGGGGTAGGGAGATGGAATTATATGATGTTCTGGAGATGCTGGGCCCTCTAGGATGCTGGGCCTTCAGGACTTATCTGGACCATAGACCCGTCTGGAGGTTGAAGGTTTCTGGAAAGTTACCCTAGTGCATGGAACCCTTGAGGAATCTTATATATTGCCCTGTGTGTTCTTAGAATTGGCTGGAAAGGTCCTGTTGGGGTTTGGCAGGTTATGATACGTAACAATGTCTAACTGCAGCTTGCATAAGAGCAACCTCCAGAGTAGCCTCTTGACTCAATTTGAACTCTCTCTGCCATGGATACTTTATTAGTTACACTTCTTTTCCCCCTTTTGGTCAGGATGGAATTGTTGATCCCATGGTTCCAGGGCCAGATTCATCCCTGGGAGTCATCTCCCACATTGCCATGGAGACTTTCACTCTTGGATGTAAATAACACACTCTTAAACAATCAGTGGGTCAAAGAAGGAATTGCAAAAGAAATTGGTAAATATCTGGAGACAAGAGAAAATGAGAATGCAACAAAACAGAGCTTATGGGCTGTGGCAAAGGTAGTGTTGAAAGGGAAACTTATTGCCCTAAATGCCTATATTAAAAAAGAAGAAGGAGCTGCTCACCTGGATGAACTAGAGAAAGAACAGCAAACTAACTCCACAGCAAATAGAAGAAGAGAAATGACAAATATTAGGGCAGAAATAAATTAATTGGAGACAAAAAAAAACTATAGAGAAAATTAACAAAACCAAAAGTTGGTTGTTTGAGACAATAAAATGCATGGACCCTTAGCCAGGCTGACAAAGAAAAAAAGAGAGAGAATGCAAATAAAATCAGAAACGAGTGGGGGTCATTACCATGGACTATAAAGAAATAAAATAAATCATGAGGATACTATGAACAACTACATGCCAACAAATTAAACAACTTGGATGAGATATTTTTCTAGAAACACACAAACAACCTATACTGACTTGAGAAGAAATAGAAGACCTCAACAAACCAATCACAAGTAAAGAGAATCAGTCAGTCATCAAAAACCTTTCTATAAAGAAAAGCCCAGGGCCAGATGGCTTAACGGGAATTTTACCAAACATTCCAAAATGAACTACCATTATTCCTACTCAAATTCTTCCAAAACTTTGAGGAAAAAAGGAACAATACCGAACTCATTTTATGAAGCTAACTTATTCTAATGCCAAAACTGGATAAAAAGGGGAGTACCTGAAGTCATTGAATTGTTTCCCAGTAGCCTTATTCTTGAAGAAGATTGTGTAACTATATACTTTTACTATGTGACCGTGTGATAGTGAAAATTTTTGGCTGACATCCTTTACCCAGGCTATAGACAGATGAATTTAAAAAAAAAAAGTACAAATAAATAATAGGAGGGGATAAGGGGTAAAAAAAAAAAAAAATTGGGTAAATTGCAATGCTAGTGGTCAACAAGAAAGAAGGGTAAGGGTATGGGATATATGGGTTGTTTTTTATTTCTTTTTCTGGAGTGACTGCAAATGCTCTAAAAATGATCATGGAGATGAATACACAACTAAGTGATGATATTGTGACCCGCTTACTGTATAATTTGGGTGGACTGTATGGTGTGTGAAGATATGTCAATAAAAAAATAAGAAAAATAAATAGACTCAAGAGGCTATTCTGGAAGTTACTCTTTTTTAAAAAAACATATTTTTATTGAGAAATCTTCACACACATATATTCCATACATGGTGTACAATCAATGGCTCATAATATTATCACATAGTTGTGTATTCATCACCATGATCATTTTTTAGAACACGTGCATCACTCCAGAAAAAGAAATAAAAAGAAAAACTCATACATACCATACCCCTTACCCCTCCCTCTCATTGACCACTAGTATTTCCATCTACCCAATTTGTTTTACCCCTTATCCCCACTATTATTTATTTATCTATATTTTTTTACTCATCTGTCCATACCCTGGATATAAGGAGCATCAGACACAAGATTTTCATAATAACACCATAATGCGATCATCTTCAAGAATCAAGGCTACTGGAACACAACTCAACAGTTTCAGGTACTTATCTCCAGTCACTTCAATTCACCATAAGTTGAAAAGGGATATCTATATACTGCAGAAGAATAAACTCCAGGATAATCTCTCAACTCTATTTGAAATCTCTCAGCCACTGAAACTTTATTTTGCCTCATTTTTCTCTTCCCCTTTTTGGTCAAGAAGGCTTTCTCAATCCCTTGATGCTGGGTCCTGGCTCATCCTGGGATTTCTGTCCCACAGTGCCAGGGAGATTTACAGCTCTGGGAGTCATGTCCTGCATGGAGGGGGAAAGCAGTGAGTTCACTTGCCAAGTTGGTTAGACAGAGAGGCCACATCTGAGCAACAAAAGAGGTCCTCTGGGGGTGACTCTTAGGCATAATTTGAAGTAGGCTTAGCCTAACCATTACATAAATAAGTTTCATAGAGGCAAACCCCAAGATTGAGAGATTGAGAGTTTAACCATATTGATTGGTGGTTGTCCCCACTGCTTGAAGGAATATCAGGAACTCTCCAAATGGGGAAGTTGAGTATTTCCTCCTTTCTCCCCAGTCCTCCAAGGGGACTTTGCAAATACTTCTTTATCCACTGACCAAATTACTCTGGGATGTATCAGGGCATCACACTAACCTGGACAAACCAACAAAAATCTAATGCACAATTCGAGATTCCATGTACTTATAGTGTTCAACTAAACTGACCACACAAGTTAAATTAGGAAATGTACTACCCAAATATAAATTTTGCACCAAATAAACATCTCTCTCTTTGGTCTCACACAGAAGTTGAAATCTTAAAGTATGGACAATATCATCCTTTACCTTGTATTCTGATTTACACTAGACCTACCCAGATCGGCTTCATTCATATCTCAAGCCTGATCACTTTTTCAACTTTATAAACAGTTTCTGGTTAGGGTAATTCTGACTTTCAAAGCTTCAGACCTCTAACTCTGAATCTCAGGTGTCACATAAATACCAGAAATATCTGGGAAAGACCATGTTATAAACAAACAGCTCAGTATCTCAGAATTCAGAATTAACAGTTATACCTCCTGAATACATGTGACTGCTGTAAGAGCTTCCAATCTAGGATCATTTACAATAAGGCCTTGTTCTAGTTTACTAGCTGCCAGAACGCAATATATCAGAAACAGAAAGGCTTTTAAAAAGGGAAATTTAATAAGTTGCTAGTTTACAGTTCTCAGGCCAAGAACATGTCCCAATTAAAACAAGTCTATAGAAATTTCCAATCTAAGGCATCCAGGGAAAGATCTCTTAGCTCAAGAAGGCTGATGACATTCACATTTCTCTCTTAGTTGGCAGGGCACATGGTGAACATGGCAGCAGCTGCTGGCTTCCTCATGGCTCTACAAAAAGGACTCTCTCCAAAATGTTTCCGCTTTTAAAGGATTAATGGGTGGAGTCACAACTCCATGGAAGCTATCTGATCAAAGTTACCATCCACAACTGGGTGGGACCACATCTCCACTGGAACAATTAAAATGCTCACAGCCAGCAATATTGAATGAGGATTCAAGGACATGGCTTTTCTGGAGTCCACCACACATTCAAACCTGATAACCTATGTTCTTGACTCCAGTTCACTGAGTTTAATATTTAATCTACATGATTGTGGCATGATAATATTTGTCTTTTTGTTCCTGACATTTCAATCAACATACAGTTCTTAAGGTTCATACACCTAGCTGCATGCCTCACAACTTCATTCGTTCTTGAGACTGCTCAGTAGTCCATTATATGTACACACTATAGTTTCCCCTTCCGTTCCTTTAGGCCACATCCATCCATTGTGAATCATGAACACTGCCACCATAAACATCAGTGTGCAAATGTCCATTCATGTCCCCACACTCGGTTCCTTATTCTGGAGGTTACTCTTATACAAGCTTCAGCTAGATATTGCTAATTGCCATAGTATGCCAAGCCCCAACCAACAGTATTCCTGTAAACCTTAAAGAATACCCAGGGCTCTATCTGAGACTCTATAAGTTTCACTTCCTAAGTTTATTTTTCAGAAACCTATAACCTCTAGATGGTTCCTAGGCCAGATAAGCCCTGAAACCCAGAGCTGACAGTCTCTCCAAGAGCATAAACCAGTTGCATCCCCCAAACCTACATCGTCGACAACCCTTTTCAACATGAAGAAGTTAGAAGGGTCATTGTCCAAATATCCTAAAAACTGGGAGAAGGACCAAAGGAGAAGGAGGAGTTACTGTAGAGAAGACAAGATTTAACAAATGAGCATCTACTGAATTATTATAATGATATTTCTTTTTAATCTCCAATGTCTAAAGCAGGTGGAAGGAAATACCTGAAATTGTGGAACTATAACCTATACTATACACTGAAATTTGTTCTATAATATTTGTTAAAATGTACTTTGAAATTTATCAGTTTTGTAAATACATTATATGTCACAATTAAAAATGTTTAAAAAAACAGAAAATAACAAGTGTTGACAAGGATGTGGAGAAATAGAAATCCTTGTACATTGTTGGTAGGAATGTAAAACCATGTAGTCACTATGGAAAACAGTTAAGAAGTTCCTCAGAAAGTTAAGCATATAATTACCATATGAGCTGACAATCTCACTTCTAGGTATATACCCAAAAGAATTGAAAGCAGGTACTTGAAAGGATATTTGCACACTGATGCTCATAGCAGCATTTTTCACAGTTATGAAATGGTGGAGGCAACCCAAAAGTCCATTAACAGATAAACAGATAAACAAAATATTATAAACACATACAATGGAATATTATTCAGCCACAAAAAGGAATAAACATCTGTTTACATATGACAACATGGATGAACCCTGAAGACATCCTGTTGAGTGAAATAAGCCAGATAAAAAAGGAAAAGTATTGAATTACCTCACTTATGAAATAATTAATAAATGCAAATTCATAGAGTCAGAAATCAGAATAAAAGTTACCAGAGGCAGGGGTTGGTGTGGAGAATGAGAAGGTAATATTTAATTGGTAGTTACTGTTTGAGGAGGTGGAAAATTTTAGTAATGGATGGTGTTGACAGTAGCACAATATTGTAATGTAACTGTATTGTAATTGTAATATAATTAACACCACTGAATTGTATACTTGAAAGTGGTTAAAATGGGAAATTTTATGTTGTATATGTCTTACCAGAATTAAAAAAAAAAAAAAGAACCATACAACACAAAGAGTGAGTCCTAATACAAACTATGGACTATGATTAATAACATAACACCAGTGGTTCGTCAACTGTAACAAAGTTACTACATTAATGCAAAATGTAAATAATAGGGAAAACTAGAGGAAGAAAGGAGGCAGTATATATGGGAACTCTATTTTCTTTTTTTTTAATTGTTTTTTTTTTCACTAAAACAAATTTTATTTCCAGTGTTTAAATGGGTGTGCACACAAGCATGACACAGGTTTGGATTCATTAAGCCCTCATGCACAATTATATTTTTCTCAGTAAAGAAACCAGGGAATTCTGTATTTTCTGCATGAATCTTCCGTAAACTTATAACTGCTCTAATAAAAAAAAAAAGATGGTAACTTTCGTGTAGCATATGTTAACATAATAAAAATTATTTTTAAAAAACAACAAGACTTCAGCTGCATATAAAGTCTACCCAAATGAATAGTTATAAAGCCCCAAAAACAAAGAACCCAATAGCTAACTGGAAGACCAATCAGAAACACTGAGGAAAAGGTCCATCAATGGACTTACAAGTTTAGAGTTGATTTATAAGTCCCCTTATCCTTTTAAAAAAATTTAAATCATTGTTTTATTCAAATTATAAAAGAAATACATATGCTTTATACATAGACTGTGCTGGTTTGAAAGGATGCATGTACCCTAGAAAAGTCATGTTTTAATCAAAATCCCATTTCATAAAGACAGAATAATCCCTATTCAATACTGTATGCTTGAAACTGTAATCAGATCATCCCCCTGGAGGTGTGATTTAATCAAGAGTATTGTTAAACTGGATTAGGTGATGACATGTCTCCACCCATTTGGGTGGGTCTTGATAAGTTTACTGGAGTCCTATAAAAGAGGAAACATTTTGGAGAATGAGAGATTCGGAGAGCGCAGAGAATGCTGCAGCACCACAAAGCAAAGAGTCCACGAGCCAGCAACCTTTGGAGATGAAGAAGGAAAACACCTCCTGAGGAGCTTCATGAAACCATAAGCCAGGAAAAAAAGCTAGCAGATGACACCATGTCCGCCATGTGCCCTTCCAGCTGAGAGAGAAGCCCTGACTGCGTTTGCCATATGCCTTCTCACATGAGAGAGAAACACTGAACTTCATCGGCCTTCTTGAACCAAGGTATCTTTCCCTGGATGCCTTAGATTGGACATTTCTATAGACTTGTTTAATTGGGACATTTTCTCAGCCTTAGAACTGTAAACTAGAAACTTATTAAATTCCCCTTTTAAAAGCCATTCTGTTTCTGCTATATTGCATTCTGGCAGCTAGCAAATTAGAACACAGACATAAGCAAAATGAAAATTAAAACCATCCCACTACCCGAAAAACCATTTGGCTTAGCGAACAGCAAGTCCTCTGAAGGCAGATTATTTCTCCAAGCAGCACATCTCTCTCCTAAAACTGATCTATGCCAGATCCAACACAAAGGGAAAAAAAGTACGTAGACTTAACTTTAATGGTAGTAATATGTGGACTTACTTTTCAATTTTTTTTACATTTCACCATTTGTACAAATCCAAGGTCAGAATAACTATACATTCCATTTTTATGGATTTTTCTTATTGGTTTATAATACATTTTTAAATGTCCCTAAATTTTCTAACTCTAGTAGCAACAAGATCCTACTTTTCCAATTACCAAATCAGGTCATAAACACAACATATGCACTCATTTTAACATATTTAACTTAAATTACTTATTCGTTCTCTTTATTTGCTATTTATTGTGTTGTGGTCCTATCACAAATCCTCACATTTCATATACAGCTAAATGTACATGGAATAACTAAGTTTCTTGGCACATGCTAAACTGTGTCTAAATTTACATTTATACAAAACACTTCCAGTGTCTTAAAACTCACCCACAAGCATTCAAGTGTAATGCTCACCTGATCTCTAGCTCAGAGGTATAGCCTCATCCATCCAGGTGAAGTATAAACTATACTCATCAAGCATAATTTAGTGGGACACTGGAGAAAGGATCATTGATAACCTCCAAAGATTCACTGGGAGGGAAAAAATATTATTCCTTCCATACTCTGAGCCCACACTCTAAAAAGTTTTCAGCAATAGCCAAATAAAATTCTCAGGACAAATTCTGACTTTTCACTGGACTCTGTGTCTTAATTAAGTAATTTGGTAAGAGTGCAAAAAATAATTTGAATGTACCTTTTTTCTTCCTTTGAAAAGCAGAATGTCATCTGTCTTGACTATTAAAATCCCCAGAGGTTTCAATTCTGCAGGAATTCTACATGGTTTTTAATTTAGTTAAGTAATAGAAATAGTGGAAGGCAGCAATTCATGTTAATATCTGCACTTTTATGTTGCCAGACAGCTAACTTCTTAAGTAATCTTAGGGCAGTCTTCCACATAAATTAAAAAAATAAATGTATAAGGCATTCAATTGACTGATGGGTTAGTAACAGTGTTAATTAAAATTTCCCTATGACTTCTGGAAATGACCAACTCCTTCCACCCTTCAAAAAATATTCTATATTCCTTTCAGGAAAATAGGCAGGATTTTAAATATTTCCACAGGAAATGTTAATAGCACATCATCACCTTCCTCACAGCTTATTTACATGTTTCCACATTAAAGGAATATGCAGTTAGGTTTAATGATTTTCACCTTTAGCACAAAATATTTTTGTGAGAGGAACTAATATGTCTCATTTCATACACAGTCCTAGAGAGTAAGTACATTCTCAAGCTGTTGGACTATAACTGATGTTGGTGTACCAGATCCCAATTCTAAACTTGATCCTACTTTGGATTTTCTGAAATATTCAGGCCTGAAAAGAAGCCAGAAAACTATACTCCAGCAGACTTGTTCAATACAATAAATATCCTAATTTCATGTTTGTTTCCTTGACTGTATTCACAACCAATATGCAAAATACATGTGCAGATAATGCAAGATGTAGGTTCAAAGCAAAATACAAGAGACTGGGTTTAGAAGCTTCCCTATCTGCGAGAAATTTTAATTCAAACAACAAAAGATACAAAGAAGGAAATGACTCCTGAGTTACTACACCAGAGGGAGAAAAAGCTTGGATTACATGAGAGTAAGATGGCTATAAAAACTTATTTTCATCTTACATGTCATCAACAAGTTAGGAAAAAGAACCAAAACCAATGCCAATCTTATGTGCAATACTCTGTCTCCCACGACAAATCATCACAGCTGCCTATTTTAAAATAGGCACTTCATTCTGAAAAATAATTCAATTTAGACATTTTATTACCAAACACACCTGGGAAGATACAGAAGGCTCTTAGATCTGAATCCACTCTATTGTTTTGCTGGAAATAACTGATCTCATAAGGATAGTAAAGGATAGATAATTAAGAACAGGAAGCAATTCCTCTTTAAAGAACCATTCCCCACTAAAGGAATCACCAGGATTCCTCACAGAAATTATTGATTCCAGGTCTAGGGCAAGTCAAGTACAAGGAGAGCCAGAGTATAAGAAAATACTCAAAACTGATGACCCATCAAAAGGACCTAAAAGCCAGCTTGAAATGGCTGCAACTGACCAAATTTTGGACAATTTTAGTATTAAAAATGACAGTAATGGATTATAATATTCAATTTTTTAAAAATACTGAACCTAAGTAATCCAACTAAAAAAGTGGGATGGGGGGAAGCAAAGGAAAGTACTCCTCTATAAAACAATGCCAACTAGTAAATGTAGAAGGAATGAGAAAATCAACATTTGCAATCACCAATGTAATAACCAACGCAGGCAAATATCACCTATGGATACTAAAAACACTGGGTAAAAGGTTGTTGAAGAACAACAGTCCCAGGGTTGTTGAGGAATACAAGAATCAGGTGATTTAAAAGTATCACCCTACATATTGTTTCTTAATTACAAAAGAGGAAAGGTACCTTATAATGAAAAAATCTAACAGGCATCAACTTAACCAAGTGATCAAATTTAACATCACCAATAATGGGACAAAGCAACGTCATGTGCACTGAGAAATACACACTATCATCTATGCAGTATTCTTGCCAAAAATGTTTAACCTGGGTTTCTCAGAACAAATCCAAATTGTAGAACAGTCCTCAAAACAACTGGCCTGGACTCAAAAAAAATTTCAGTAATGTAAAAAACAAAAAGGGGAAGATAACTGTCCTGGATTTAAAGAGACTAAAAAAGACACAACAATTAATTGTAACACATGATCTTTGAATAAATCCAAAATTGAGGGGAAAAGCTGTAAAACATGTAGAGATAATTGAGGAAATGATATACATATTATATTATTGTAAAACATTTTGACTGTAATAATGAGTTTAATAATAGTATTACGGTGATATAGGATAACATCCTTGTTATTAGCCAATAGATACTTCAGAAATTTAAGGTGAAGCATACTGCAACATATTTTCTAATGGAGTATGTGTATGTATATGAGTATGTGTAGAGATGGAAAGAGAAAGAGAAAGGGTGAGAGAGAAAGCGAATGTGGCAAAATGTTATCGATAGTTAAAAATAGGTAAAAGTTATACTGGTATTCATTCTATCATTCTTTTACCTTTTCTATAGCTCTGAAATTTTTCAAAATAAAAAGCAGGAAGTGAGGGGGTGAACAAAAAGCACAGCGTACACATGACCCTCGTACTGGGTTTCTTGTCAAAACAGGCACAGACTGCCTTGACCCAAAAAATGTCAATCTTTACATTAAAATCCAATGTCATCAGGCCAGGAGTACCCCTTAAATTTGGTACTTTCTGATGTTTCACCTCGGTTCCCTATCACTCCACAAATTTGCCCTGGATGATCTCATTCGCTATCATAGTTTGAACCCCCTTTCTATGCAGAGGACTTCCTTCTTGTGTCTTTCAAGTTTCAGATCCATCTAGACAATTAGTGGCAACACATTTCCAAAACTGAATTCTCTACCAACTCTCCTATAACCTCAAGCCTGCCCCTTTCTTATCCAGTCACCCAAGACAGGTACCAACAATCTCTTTCCTCTTCCTCCACACTTCCCCTGGATTCACCTGCTCTTCTCAGCTCCTACCCCTCTTTACTCCAATCACTTCTGCACTACTCTGTCTCCTTTAACCCTAAAACAACTGTTATAAGACAGTCTCTACCCACTAAGAACTGCAGGACATACAGGAGGAGTGAGAAACTGCTGTTTCAAACTACTGAGATACGGGTTTGTTTCTTACTCCGCATAATCTGGCCTATTCTGATTTCAACATCTCTTGCATGGAATAATATAGCAGCCCCCTAACCCGTCTCTTGTCCTCAATACTAACCCTCTTCTAAGTATTTCTCTAAGTTGCCACCAATTACCTTTGCAAAACACAAAAATGATCATTTCATTTCTCTGATTAAAATCTTCAGAGGTAAAAAAAAAAAAAAATCTTCAGAGGCTCCCCTTTGTCTCAAAATATTTCAAATTTCTGTAAGGGCGATGGTGGCAGAGTTCTCACCTGCCATGCCAGAGACCTGGGTTCGATTCCCGGTGCCTGCCCATGCAAAAAAAAAAAGTCATTTTGGGTGGGCAGTGATGGCACAGTGGCAGAGTTCTTGCTTGCCATGCCAGAGACCCGGGTTTGTTTCCTGGTGCCTGCCCATGCAAAAAAAAAATAGTAATAATAATTCAAATTTCTTAAAATAGCTTAGAAACCCTCTATGGCCCTATATACATCCTTCTCTCCAGTCATTCAAAATACTGCTAACTCTCACACATACCATATTCTTTAATACAGACTCTGAGATCTTTGCCCAAGCAGTTCTATCTGCTTGGGATGCCTTCCCACCCTTCCACAATCCACCCCCACCCATTATTTCCCAGTCCATAGAAAACTCCTATGCAGCTATCCCCTCACATTCTCTCAACAGCTATTCAAATTTGCCTCTTGTTAAGAAACAAACAAAAAATGGAAACTGTTATAACTACTGAAGGATTACTAAGGAAAAACTGTGTTATCTTTTTTACATTTCCTGTTAAGTTCCACTCCATAAACTTTATGCTCTTGTGAGGAAAAAGTAAAACATGGTTAATTTTATTTGATTTATGACATTACTTTCAATAAGCAAATGCTAAATGTGTAAGACCTGATTTGTGTATTAGTGTTATAACTTTCCAAGTAAAAGTGTCCCTAAAGGCCACTTTCTGATTTTTCCCAGTAAATGTGGCAAGCACTCCTAAGAGCTTCCACAAATATTTAGCCATCTAAACTGGAAAGATGAATTTTCTTCTTACACACACAAGCTTAGATTTTAGAGGGTGGTCAGGGTAATGCTACTCTTAGGATTTCAGGATGTCTTCAAACCAAAATCTCTATGTTCTCAGTATGAAAAACCTGAGATAAGATGTTTAAGTAAGGAAAGTGCTATTTACCCAGTAAACCCAAAAAAGCAAATGGATAATGCTGGCCATATTTTGCCTTTCTGACATCTTAGGAATCTCCAAGAAAGAACCTTCCCGTTCCCCTCCCCCAATAAGTGTGTTAAATGACTACAGAATACTAAATAAAAAATTTGGCCAAACCCAAAAATACATATACATTTTTTTTTCTTCTCTTCTCAAAAGCCCCTATTTTATCAGTCCTCCTAACGTTGCTACACCAGTTCTCCTGCCACAATAGGATAATTCGTCCCCTTACATCTTAAGGAATATAAAGGTCACGAAGCAGGAACTCCTTCCATGCAGCAGGGACCTCCCTCCAATTCCTTTATTCGGGAATAACACAAACAGTTGTCTCAAGTAGCTCTGTCTTAGATTTCCAAGTGTAGGATCATGTCATCTGCAATTAACGAAAGTTTTACTACTTCCTTTCAGATGTGGATGCCTTTAATTTTTTTTCTTGCCTGATTGCTCTTGCAGAACGTATAGCACAATGTTGAATAACAGTGATGACAGTAGGCATTCTTTTCGCACTCCTGATTTTAGGGGGAAGATTTCATTCTCTTAACGGTGAGTATGATGTTGGCTATGGGTTTTTCAACATATATAGCAATAAGTATATTTGTCTGATAAGACAGAATATTTATCATCTAGGCAGATTATTCAAATGGTTAAAAGCTTTTTAAAAAATTAATTAATTTAATTGGGATTAATTAAATTAAAATTTTTTTTATTAATTAAAAAAATTACAGAAAGAAACACAAACATTCCCAATATGTGATCGTTCCATTCTACATACAATCAGTAATTCACAATATCATCACATAGCTGCAGATTCATCATCCTGATCATTTCTTAGAACATTTGCATCAATTCAGAAAAAGAAACAAAAAGACAACAGAAAAATAAAACGAAAACAGAAAAAAAACCCATATACACCATACCCCTTACCCCTCCCTTTCATTGATCACTAGCATTTCAAACTAAATTTATTTGAACATTTGTTCCTCCTATTACTTATTTTTATTCCATATATTCTACTCATATGTTGACAAGGTAGATAAAAGGAGCATCAGACACAAGGTTTTCACAATCATACAGTCACGCTCTGAAAGCTACAGCATTATACAATCATCATCAAGAAACATGGCTACTGGAACACAGCTCTACATTTTCAGGCAGTTCCCTCTAGCCTCTCCATTTCCTCTTAGATAACAAGGTGATATCTACTTAATGCATAAGAATAACCTCCAGGATAACCTCTCAACTCTGTTTGGAATCTCTCAGCCATTGACACTTTGTCTCGTTTCACTCTTCCCCCTTTTGGTCGAGAGGATTTTCTCAATCCCTTGATGCTGGATCTCAGCTCATTCTAGGGTTTTCCTCAATTCCTTGATGCTGAGTCCGAGTTCATTCTCGGATTTCTGTCCCACGTTGCCAGGAAGGTCCACACCCCTGGAAGTCATGTCCCACGTAGACAGGGGGAGGGTAGTGAATTTGCTTGTTGTGTTGGCTGGAGAGAGAGGCCACATCTGAGCAACAAAAGAGGTTCTCTTGGGGGTTAAAAGCTTTTTATAGCTTCTCACTACGAGCAAACAAATAATCCAAGAAAACATTATCATTTTAACGGCGTGAAAACTAAATTCTTGTTTTGCATGCAGATGCGTATGATAAGAAAACTATTTAAAATGCTATAAAACTATAAAATCTTAGCCAGCCTTAAACACAACCAATAATATTCACTTCCAACAAGACTTTTACAACTTACTATAAACCTCCATTTTGTCCTACAGATTCCTGTTTCTCATTCTGCAACAATCAGTTTTATACTTAAGGGGGAAAAACACTCTCTTTTTCCTTAACAAAAAACACTTGCTGCATACTTTACGTATTTAAATTACCAAAAAAGGTCATGAAATCAATCTTCAAGCCAACATCCCACAGAACACAATTCTTTTCAAAAATAGATCACCAGATCCACAGCCAAGTGATCTTCAACAAGGCCCCCTGATCCACTGAACTAGGAAAGAAAAGTCTTCTCAATAAAGGGGCCTAGGAGAACTGGATATCCATAGTCAAAGGAAGAAATGAAGAAATCAACTTCCAAAGTAACTCAGTCAAGATATTTACATGCTACAAAGACAGCAGAAGATCACTAAGCATATCACAAAACAGACAGATATAGTCCTGCCTAATGACCAAATTAAACACCAGAGGAGACACAGACATCGCAACAACTAATCAAAGATATTCATAACTCTATTTAATAAAATAACTGGGATAGCAAATGACATAAAGGAGATTAAGAAGACAGTAGACGAGCACAAAGAATAATTTGAAAGAATAAATAGAAAAACAGCAGAAATCAGAGATTAAAGACTCTGTTGACCAAAAAAAAAAAACAACAACACATACTAGAGGCACACAATACCAGATTTGAAGAGACAGAAGAAAGAATAAGTGATATAGAGGACAGGATAATTGACTTCAAAGACTCAAAATAGCAAAATGGCAAAAAAAGATGGAAAGATGGAAAAAACTGAATGGGAACTTAGGGAAATGACAGACAAAACAAAGTGCACAATTATAAGAATCACTGGTGTCCCAGAAGGAGAAGAGAAAAGGGTTAGGAATAGTAGCTGAAAATATAATGGGGGAAAACTTCCCAACCCTCAAAAAAGCCATAAATATACAAGTCAAAGAAGCCCAAAGAACTCCAAACAGAATAAAAGTCAGTCAAATGTTGAAGAGAACAGAAAATCCTGAAAGCAGTAAGAGAAAAACAATCTACTACATGCAAGGAAAATCAAATAAGACTGAGTTCAGACTACTCAATTAGTACCCTGGAGGCAAGAAGGCAGTGGTATAGTATATTCAAGATCCTGAAAGAGAAAGACTTCAGCCAAGAATTCTTTATCCAGCCAAACTGTCCTTCAAAATTGAGGTAGAGATTAAAGTTTTCACAGACAAAGAAGTCCTGAAAGTATTTGTCAACAAGAGACTGGCCCTACAAGAATACTGAAAGCAGTTCTGCCGGTTAAAATAAAAAGACAAGAGAGGGGTCTGGGGGAGGACACAGAAGTGAAGAGTACCACTAAGGTAATCTAAAGAATACAATGAGACAGAAATCTCTGATTTCTGCTGTTTTTCTATTTATTCTTTCAAATTATTCTTTGTGCTCGTCTACTGTCTTCTTAATCTCCTTTATGTCAGAATATACAGATCTGAAAAATAAAATGTAACAGGTAAGATGGTGGATTCAAGAAATGCCTTTCAGTAATAACTCTGAATGTTAATGGACTAAATTTACCAACTAAAAGATACAGATTAGCAGAATGGATTAAGAAACTTAATTCAGCTATATGTTACCTACAAGAGACTCATCTTAGACACAAGGATACAAATAGATTGAAAGTGAAAGGATGGAAAAAAGAACTTCCATGCAAGTTGTAACCAAAATAAAGCAAGAGTAGCTATACTAGTATCGGATAAAATAGACTTTAAATATAAAGGCATCAAAGAGACAAAGAAGGACACTATATACGAATTAAAGGGTCAATTCACAGAGAAGATACAACAATCATAAATGTTTATGCTACCAACCAAGGAGCTCCAAACTACAGGAGACAGGCACTGCCAAAATTGAAGGGAGCAATAGATGCCTCAACAATAATAGTAGGAGACTTCAATACACCACTCTCCTCTATAGATGAAACAACCAGACAGAAGATCAACAAGGAAACAGATAAGTTAAATAAACTGATGAATGAATTAGACCTGACAGATATATGTAGGTCATTGCACCCCAAAGCACAAGGCTATACATTCTTCTCTAGTGCTCATGGAATATTCTCCAGGACAGATGATATGCTGGGGCACAAAACAGGTCTTTATGAATTTAAAAATACTGAAATTATTCAAAGCACTTTCTCTGATCACGATGGGATGAAGCTGGATCTAAATAATTACAAAAGAACGAGAGCATTCACAAATATATGGAGATTAAATAACACACTCTTAAATAACCACACTCAAAGAGAAATCAGTAGCTATCTGGAGATGCATGAAAATGAGAACACAACTTATCAGAACTTATGGGATGTGACAAAGGCTGTGCTGAGAGGGAAATTTATTGCCCTAAAGGCCTATATTAAAAACAAGAAATGCAAACATCAAGGCCTTAACAGCAAACCTGGAGGAACTTCAGAAAGAACAGCAAACTAACCCCAAAGCAAATATAACAAGAGAAATAACAAAGATTAAAGGAGAGATAAATGAATGGGAGAATAATAGAAAGAATCAATAAAACCAAAAGTTGGTTCTTTGATGTGCCACTAGCAAGACTAACAAAGAAAAAAAGAGAGAGGATGCAAATAAAATCAGAAAGGAGAAGGGGTGTATTACTACAGACCCTGAAGAAATAAAAAAATCATAACAGGATACTATGAACAACTATACACCAACAAACTAGACAACTCAGATGAAATGCACAACTTCCTGGAAACACAAACAGGCTACACTGACTCAGGAAGAAACAGAAGATCTCAATAAACCAAACACAAGAAAAGAGAATCAATCACTCATCAAAAATCTTCCTACAAAGAAAAGCCCAGGGCCAGATGCCTTCATAGGGGAATTTTATCAAACATTCCAGAAAGAACTAACACTAATCCTGCTCAAACTTTTTCAAACAATTGAGGAGAAAGGAACTCTAACTAACTCATTTTATGAAGCTAATATCATTTTAATATCAAAACCAGGTAAAGATACTAAGGGTACTGAATATATATGTAGACCAGAATTATAAAAAAAAAAAAAAAAAAAAAAAAAAAAAAAAAAAAAAAAAAAAAAAAAAAAAAAAAAAAAAAAAAAAAGATACTAAGGGAAAGGAAAACTACAGAACAATCTCCCTAATGAACACAGTTGCAAAAATTCTCAATAAAATATTAGCAAAGCGAATCCAACAGCACATTAAAAGAATTATACACTGTGACCAAGTGGGGTTTATACTAGGAATGCAAGGATAGTTAAACCCATGAAAACCAATTACTGTAATACAGCACATTAACAAATGAAAAGGGAAAAATCACATGATCATCTTGATTGGTGCTGAAAAAGCGTTCAATAAAATTCGGCAACCTCTTCTGATAAAAATACTCCAAGAGACAAGAATCAAATGTAACTACCTCAATATGATAAAGGGAATATATGGAAAACCGACAGCCAGCATTGTACTCAAGAGAGAGAGACTGAAAGTCTTCCCTCTAATATCAGGTACAAGACAAAGATGCCCACTGTCCCCACTATTATTCAACATTATGCTAGATGTTCTAGCTAGAACAATCAGGCAAGACAAAGAAATAAAAGGCATCCAAATTGGAAAGGAAGAAGTAAAACTCTCATTATTTGCAGATGATATGATACTATACTTGGAAGATCCTGAGAAATCTACAGCAAAGTTAATTGAGCTAATAAACAAATTCAGCAAGGTGGCAGGATATAAAATTAATGTGCAAAAATCAGTAACATTTCTATACACAAGCAATGACCTAGCTGAGTAGTCAGTTAAGGAAAAACTTCTATTCAAAATAGCAACTAAAAGAATCAAATACTTAGGAATGAACTTAACTAGGGATATACAGGACTTGTACACAGAAAACTACACAACACTGCTATAAGTAATTAAAGGAGATCTACATAGGTGGAAAGACATTCCCTGCTAGAAGAAAAAATGAAAAATTGTAGAACTGTAACCCATATCAAACTTTAAAATCTGTTCTATAACTACTTGTTAAAATGTACTTGGAAATTTATTGCTTTTTTGTATATATATTTTGTAAAAAATAATTTAACTTCTCTATGAGCAGAAACTCAGAATGCAATGAATAGAACAAAATATAGTTAAGGGGAAGACAGTGAGCAACCTTGTTTTGTGGTAACTGGCTCAAAAAAAGGCAGACAAAATGAAAGTTTTGGATGCCCTGAAAGGTTTTCAGAACATGAGATCTAAAAAAGTAAGATTTTTTATTGTTCTTATTTTGGGGGGGAGGGTGCTCAGGAAGACACAATAGTATACAGGAAGGTAGCAAGGTGAGAGAACAGGAATGGTGAGAAAACAAGCAATTCATTTGTAGTATAAGCCTAATCCTAGGAGCAAAGGCAAAACATAAAGCAGGACTTCCGGGTCAAGATGGCGGCTTAACAACATGCTCCTTTTAGTTCGTCCTCCAGAACAACTACTAAATAACTAGAAACAGTACAGAACAGTACAGTACCCCAGTCTGGACCAGCTGGACAGGCTGTGAGCACCCCCCAGAACCGTGAGTTCCCAAAGCTGCGGCGGCCAGCGCCCCTCCCCAACAGGGCACTTCCCAGAGGGGAAATGAAAGGACTTTACCAGCAGAAGGGACCAGGCACAATCAAACGCCAATTGTGGAACTAATTAACAAATTCTGACTACTAAAAATAGGCCCCCAGCTTAGGTGAACCTGATCAAAGCAGAGGTTGCTCATTTTTGCTCCAGCGCCAAGGGGGCAGGACTGACAGAAAAAGGGGGGGGGGAGTAGGAAACAAAGGTTTTTGTGGCTGTGCATCTACAAAGGCTTGACTGCCTCTGGATACAGCGGCAGGACTTTTCAGGCTGCAACTGCCCCAGGCATAGGCAGAAGTGAGCTCTTTTGGGGGCTTGTCTGGAGCCTGTGCCTTCCCCAGGGGAGGGGTGAAGCCCAATTCAGGTGGAATCCCTCCCTCAAGGAATTCAGACCCCAGGGCTTGGCAACTTGAAGCCATTAAAACCAGCCTACAACCTCTCCTTTGTCTCCACCACAGCCCCAGCAGGGAGAGTCTGCCAAAATTAAAGGTATCGCATCATCTTATAATGGTGGGACCTGCAGTCAAACAAGCGCCACACACAGGGCAGGATAAGAAAAACAGAGTCCAGAGACTTCACAGGAAAGTCTTTCAACCTGCTGGGTCTCACCCTCAGGGAAAACCAACGCAGGTGACTCTTTCGTCCTGATAGGAGGCCAGTTTGGTCTGGGAAAATCTGGCTGGGGTCTATATCTAAGTAGACCCTCCTAAGTGTGTGGGGGGGAAAGGCACCACTCAAGCAGGGCAAGAAACAAGAAAACAAGAACTGAAAAATTCTCCTCTGTTAAACAAAACTTAAGCTAATGGTCCAGATAAAGCTGAACGGAATGTCAAAGAACAGATAGACAACAAATTCTTCCAGCAAGAAAACCCTAGATAAAAGAAGTGAAAGCAATCTCCAGAATAAACTAATTAAGGTAATTAAATGCCTAGACGCCAGCAAAAAAATAACAAATCACACTAGGAAAATTGAAGATATGGCCCAGTCAAAGGAACAAACCAACAATTCAAATGACATACAGGAGCTGAAACAATTAATTCGGAATATACGAACGGACATGGAAAACCTCATCAAAAACCAAATCAATGAATTGAGGGAGGATATAAAGAAGGCAAGGAATGAACAAAAAGAAGAAATGGAAAGTCTGAAAAAACAAATCACAGAACTCATGGGAATGAAAGATACAGTAGAAGAGATAAAAAAAAACAATGGAAACCTACAATGGTAGATTTCAAGAGACAGAAGTTAGGATTAATGAACTGGAGGATGGAACATCTGAAATCCAAAAAGAAACAGAAACTATAGGGAAAAGAATGGAAAAATATGAGCAGGGACTCAGGGAACTGAATGATAATATGA